>RJWT010010629.1:0-23907 GCA_004365215.1 Cuniculus paca
GTCTTCAATAAGATACAAAATTCCTGATAAATATGGAAAAATGGTTCTGAAATCCAATGGTGCTTTTATTCTTTGATTTGATTGGTTTAAGTCCCTTTCCTACTATTTGAAGGCAATATGTGAGAAGAAAGGAACAGCTTTTTTGAAAAATGAGACACTACGGTAGCCATTGCTAGTTTCTTGTTATCCGACTTGAAGACCTGTAATGCTATTCTCTTTTATCTGGCTTTATATTACTTTGTTTTGTTTGAGTTTTTGTCTATAAATGTATGAACAACCATTTTGAAGAAAGCAAGAGACACTAGGGTAACCATTGTTGATCTCCTGTTGTTATGTTTTGAAAACCTGTATAGCTTGCAATGTTCTGTTTTAAAATGCTATATTATGTTTGACTCTATTCTGTTTTCTTTTGCTTTGCTTTGTTCTGTTTTGTTTTGTTCTATTCTCTTTAAAATAAAAAAAAATGTGTAAGTCTTGTGGAAAGTGAAGTCTTTTTGTGTGACATGAGAGTCAATGTGGCCTTAGAAGACTGCCCAGTTTTACTTGGTTAGTGACTAATAAATGTGATATTAAAAGGGTGGGAAGGACTTACAAAAAAGGCTGTGTAAAATGGGTCTAATATCCTCCATTGCATCATGCCCCACACAAGGCAAGCCTTTAAACTAATATCAATGGCATTCTTTGTATTTGCAAGTAGCCCACTGGCCAAACTGTACTGAATATGCTACGTAAATTCCTTCTGCCTCATTTGTACACTGACATATCTACTGAGAGATTGCGTTCATGAGGACACTGCAAGCTGATTACACATCCATATTTCAGCCCTGGAACCTTTTCTTCTGTGAGTATACATTTCAAGTGAACAAGAGCAGCAAATCGCAGTGGTCATAGAGTGCTTCTTAGGGGTAAGGAAGTGCACACTAGAGACAAGCACAGTTCAGCGGAAAATCAGGAAACTCACACACAGAATTTTAATTTACTTTAGTAGCTGCATTTCTTAGAAAAGAGATGAAGATAACAATAATGTATTAATCAGACATTTTGTATGTTTTTTTCACAGAAAATCTTCAAAACTCATAGTATGTTTACACTCATATATGCAAACTGAAGCCATCCACATTTCATGTGTTCATAGGAAAGGATCCTACCAGTTTTTGATATACCTAAGCAATTCAAATTCTTTTTAAAAAGAAAACTAAAAGTGCATAGAAAAAGTATGTGGAAAAATGCTAAAACAAATAGAAAAATTACAGTATATGTAGGAAAATATAAGTACAAATATATAGAAAAATAAGTGTATACAAAAAGTATATATAAAATACATAAAACTATATTCATATATTAAAAACAATATATGTGTATATTCATATACCTTATAATATTAAAACCGCATCCAAATATCTTGTACATTTTGCTCATATTCAATTATAAAATCAAAATAAGTTGTTTAAATAAATACAAAGCAAATAAATGCAAGTTAACATTAATTCAACATGATAGGTCATACTGTGCTGAAACTGAATCAATTATGTACGCAATAAAATGACAGCTTTAAATTCGACCTACTACACATCTTCCATCCCTAGGGGATGTGCCCGGAATTCACTTAGCTTTTTCTCAAAGTGAATGGTTCATTGAAAGTCTCTATTCCCATTAACAAAAACCAAAGCATCAGTACTTAGCACAAACATTATTCATTTGTAGAGCCAATGTGATCAAAAGTATGAATGCAAAAGTAGGGGCCAAAATCACTTCTAGCTCTATTAATCATATATGAATTCCATTGATTAGTTTCAGAGTTTGTCTTGCTCTTCCCCTTTTCCCCTCTGCATATATACTTTAAAACTAATGTACCTAACTCCTAATTTATAAGCAATATTTCCTCTACATAGGATTTTCCACAGTATTACTTCAGTGGTAACATACATATGATACCACATGTATCACTAGAACCAGCTCACTGATGATCTAGGGCTCATCTCTGACTTTCATTACAAGATACTTTCAAAAACTCTATTTGTTACCCCTCATCTCAAATTTGTGAACACTTTTCAGTCTCTTTCCCAAGCACATTGCTTTGCAGTGTCATCTACTTCCTGAGAGCCTGTCTCTTTCCTGGGCCCCCGCATTTAGACATTCCACAGGGAAAAGCAGCATGACTCTTCTCTCCTTTCCATTTCTCTCCTTCTCACTCACCCATATCCCAAATTTCAGCTAAGTCTCATATGTCAAGAAAGCCAGCACTGTCTTCCAAGATCTATGTTGGCTTTTCCCAATCCTTACAAAACTCGCTACAAAATCACCTTTCTAGTAACCCAAAGTCTACACTACCTTCAGTTTTTTCTGCCCCAGTGGTCATCACAGAGCAACCTGTACTGCTCTATCAATGATGCCCTGTCTTACTTATAAATATAGACTCAAAACTTTGAGTTTATATTTGTCTGCTAATTTTCCTTTGTCTGCCATAGCAAAGTACTTGCCAACACTGCTCAAGAATGACACTTCTCATCTCTGATATTTTCAGTCACTTGTCCATTATCTTTATCTACAGAGTAGTAAACATGCCTCACAAACACATATGCATGCCTTTAACTCTGTTCCTTATTCAGTGTTTTTAGGTTGATGTTCTTAACGCAGACACCTGGCTCTGACAGTTTGCTTTCAGAAGAGGTCAGTGGTGACCAAATCAAATACTATATAACTTACCCTTGGGAACATGTTCTCTTTGAGCTCAGAGCACCTTTTAGCCTGACCTAATGAATAGGGGCAACTTGAGATTTGGTGAACATGGATATGTCTTCTCTCCCCCAGTAGATACTAAATTTTCTGTTTGATAAGCATGTCTTATTTATCGAATGACTGTCTTATGAATCGAATAATATTAACAGAATATGTGTTAAATATATTTCAAAAATGACTTTAAACAATTGACATTTTTCAGTCCAAATGATGTCATCCAGTAATACAGAAGAAGGTCACTGTGCCAAAAATTGGTAATACCTTATATTGATAATACCATATATCTTTTTAAAAAAGATATATGACAGGGCCCTGAAAAGCCACCTAGTATACACTGTCCTGAGATATAAAATGAGGGATTCTATGTTTTAAGATAAGAATTCATAAGCCATAGAATCACAGAATTTGAGAGCCTGAAGTACCATTTAATTCATATCCCAAAGAGTTTCATTGCACTGGGAAGATGATGATAATAAATCTGAAAAATAATCTCCTTCACTACTCCATTACCCTGTGAGTCTCTTTCCTGACATGACTCTTAGTTGTACTTACTCCAAATCATCTGTCTTGAGACTTCAAATTTCTTCAGTAGATATTATAATCTTTAATTGATCATATTGAATCGATTATAAAGTCCCTAGTGCTTAAATTCTTCTTGGAAAGGAAAACTTAGCCTTGACCACAGATAAACTCCAGTAAAGTAATTAACATCTACTTAGCATGTTGCTGTGTTTTATTTGAAAAGTATAGTGATCTTTAGAGAGGTCAGGAAATTTCTATTGTATTATTTTACCTTGGGAACATTGAGGCCACATTCTTTTCGTGACCAAATGTCATGTCATAACATGATATGGCAGAACCAGAAGTAAATCTATTTCTTTTGGTACATGGGCCAGTGCCCTTTTATGATTTATTGCCCATCAATTTATTATTTTTCCAATTATTAGCTTTGCTTCCAAATAACTATAATATGTGTGCAATGTATCTCTTTCATTGCAATATATTCTAAATAAAGTTCTAGCCCTTTCCTTAGCAGGCTTCCGTTTTGATGTTTATAGAATATATTCCTGTCCTTTGATTTGAGGTCACTTAGAAATAATGACCTTTTAAATAAATTATTTATCAATGTAAATTAATAAGATATAAATTTTCATTTGTTAATTTTCTTCCTATTTTTTAGCCTTTATTGTAGATTCCTACATAGTTTTTATACTAGTTGTGGTTTATATTACAAGGTCTTCTTCTAAGAGCATTTCCTTTGGGGTTAGTTACAGCTTCCCATCAATCAATTAAAAGTAAAAAACCCACACTTGTGTGACCCAATGCCTAGAGGCAGATGATGTTAGAATAAATAAAACTTTGAAAATCTTATCTCAGTGAGGAGACTCACAGATTTTGTTCCTGTTATTGTTGCAGATTTTCAACTTTCTATTTTATAACATAGGGAACAGCTGAAGTAAAACATGTTTTTATTTTCATTTTCAACTTGCATATATTAACAAATGAAAGGCAGATCAAGCTGCAAGAGTAGTTCAAGTTCCCTCTCCCTTCCCCCAATTGCATTTGAGGAACTTACAGTAGGGCTACCAGATTTTTTTCCCTAGCAAATCTAGGGACACATATTTGCATATCTGTTTGCATGTATTTGAATTTTAATTTACATAAATTTGCATAGTAAATGTAAAAGCCTCAACTGCAAGTACATAAAGTAAAATAAAACTGATTAATTAGTGCAACCTACTATAGTTGTACTCAATCCCATTAATCTGGTTGCGCTGGAAGACGTGTAATCAATAGTGGCCTGAAGGCTAAGGAGCCAGCTTCCCAGCTGCTCCTTAAAACTGGGGCCAGCACCATCAGTAATGAATTGCAGGCAATGGGAGGATCAGAGTTAAAACTGTTTCTGGAAGGAAACATCCAGCACTGCTTCCCCCAACACATACAGTTTTAGCTAAAGATCAAATAAGAGTGTATTATTGAGTTAGGTATGGGCATGGGTTTTATTGTCTTCTATGTCAATTCCAGTAAACAGAATAAAACTTCTTCAAGGCTCACAAAGTTTCTTACATATGAGCCAGTCCATTCGCTGCTGCCTGGCAGCTCACTATGGGAAAAGGCCCTGATGCTGAGAGGAAAGCCTACAGTCATCGATCCTATGCTTATCCATCCAGTCTCACACCCTTCCAATGCCCTGTCACCATCCCCGATCCCACACAAGTCTCCTTTACTTAGCAACACTTCAAATTCTTTTCTGAGCTGTCTTTTTTCTTATACTAGATGCTTTGTCCTTTTTCTTTTCCTCTCTTGCTGATGTTGGAACGTCAAGGTTTATCTCAGTTGGTTCACATCTTTAAAAAACAGAAACAATAGCAGTAAGCATAGATATGACAAAAAAACTTTCTTATTTCAGTCCACAGTCCTCCTTTTCTTGAACCTCAGTGACATGAATTCTAATATCACTCACCTCAGGCTTAAATGCGCCTTGTAATACCATTTATCTCTATAGGTGTGTAGCATCCCTTCATACAAAGGTTGTGTGGACTAATACTGCACATCTAAAATCTTCCTAAATATCCTTCATATTTGGGTGGTATATCAAAGTGTCACTGTATTTGTGTTGAATGAATAGAGTTTAGTTAAATGAAAGGTACTATGCAGCATAAGAGGCAAAAGATTAAGATACAGAGACAGTAAATGTAGAATCCTTCATGTGGGTCCTACGTGAAGTTTATGTCTTTGGTTTGGGTGACCTTAACAATAGATAGAACAGGCTAAAATGTACCTTGTACTTATTATGTGCTTCCCACTGAGGTAAGTGAATTACACAGAGTGTTTTATTTAATCCTCACAACAACACGTTGGCAGAGTGACTGTTTTTAATCAAGATGCTGCAGATTAGAAATCTGAGATGTTAAGTGATTTGTTACAGTTCACTCCTCTGGGTAATTTGTTGCCGTTCACTTTTCTGGTTTGCGGTAGAGATGAGACTCACACCTAATAGGTCTGGTACCCACTCCTCTGTCTCAAACCACCAGACTAAACTGATTCTCCTTTAACTTCCTCTTGCTTCCGGTTCTTCAACTGAAAATGTGTATGACAAACGCAACTTCATTCAGTATCTGACTCAAATGAAATGATATACATGAAAGAATTTTGGAAGATATAGAGAGGCTAAGTACATGTTTAATACTATAGACTCAGATTTTTCTTCTAGTACACTTCCTGTCTCTCACTTTAAAATGTTGTAACTTATCATTTTCATTTTGATTCAAAGAATGCTCCAAACTTGCCACTTCTCAGATTGAAGAGAATGCATCTTGACACCACTAGGACACCCAGTAAGGGTCACTTCTCTTTGTTTCTCCAAAGACACAGCTGGCTGCAAGGAGCTGAATCAATGGTGAATGTCGTCCTACTTCACACTGGCCAGGGGAATGTTTCCTCTTTGGCCCGTGGCATTTGACCATCCTGAATTATGAATGCGCTTCTAATCACACTGTTTGTCTTGCAGGTAGTTAGGGTGAATGCAGCACCTTTGTTGGAAATTAGAACTTTAAAATGAACTAGGCAATTTTTAAAGCAAAGTTTATTCAAAAAAGTCTTGTTATTTTAAGATTCAACAGATTATAAGAAATGGCATTGATTTCTGGGTGAGGTCTCAAAATGCTTCTCTGAAGAGCCTGTGGTTTTATTTAATGTTAAATGAAAACGACCAGTCAGGATAGGTTAGGTCCTGTATAACCAAACAACTGATATTTTGTTCTCTCTCTTTGTACAAACTGCTCCAGGGAAATGTGCATCTAGGTTTTGTGTGTAATGGGATTTCTTTATAGAGGACTATGAATTTTATCTTTTAATTAAGGAAAAAAATACTCTGCTTTGCCCAACAGGTAGAATTTAACAAAGTGATAAATTCAGAAGTGGGTATTTTAGGTTGTTTTTCTTTTGATATGCATGTGAGTTTGTGAGAGTTGGATGGAGGGATAATGGTGCTGAGTATAGTGTCAGGTATGTCTTCTTTTGCTTGTTTGTTTGTTTGCTTGTTTTATTTTACATTAGTTGACTCTGGGTGGGAATCCAGAAAATGACTGTAAAGTAGAAGTCAATCCTATTCAAATTCTGGCAGGAATTGATGTTTTTATGAAACTTCTTATAAATGGTTATGATTTTTTTCTTACCTGTACAAGGAGAATGTAGAGATAATCTGACATATTAGAAAGACACTTCTGTATCTACTCCAATGGGCCCATAACTACTTACATCAATTATGTTTAATAGTGCAACAGATACGTAACAAGCTGATGTTATATTGCTTCTCTGAGAATAAGAATAAAAACCTTCCTAGATAAAATGGTATGTTCTAGTTATATAAAAAGTGGTAAGCTTTTTGGAAAATTCTCTATTCACATTACCAATGAAGATATATGAATAGCCAACAAGTACAGGAATAGGGACTAAACACTATCAGTTATTAGGCAAATGCACATTAAAACCACAATGAGATACCACTTTACTTTTGCTACAATAGCTATAATCCAAGGAGAAAATAAAAACCATTGACGAAGATATAGACAAACAGGACTCTTGATACATTATCATATCTTTATTCTGATACTTAGAGTCATTTATTTAGTATCTCTTGTCCCAGAAGAAATATTTTATAGAGGACTTGCTGTATGTATTGTTATGATTGGCCATTCCGATATGTCCTTGAACTGAAATAATACCTAAAAATTCAAGAACAGAATAAGACCTCACTCATCTTCTGGTCCTAAGGACAATTCTTTCTGGGAATAAAGAGAACAGAGCCTCAAATATGAAATAAAAAGCAAAATGAGTTCCACTTTAAGAACTTTGGATAACTTTACACTTCAGTTTTCAGAAAAGTGAGCTAAATTATATACCAATTTGTTTTTAGACAAGGCTAAAAATACATACTCATAAAATACTTGGAAAAAATTAAAGTGAATTTCAAATATAAGGCAACATCATGTAACTAAAAAAATCATATTGCATATTCTTAACTTAATAACATAAATATAGAACACAGGATAAGGCCTTATATGTTGCATAAATTGGTTTAATTTTCTTCTCACTTTATTGGAAGGAAAAACACTGATTGCTTTAAAATTCTATAAGCTCTTGGTAGGATGTCATTAAAAGTTACCCTTAAGTTAAGTGGTTATAGAAAATGATATAAAAACCACTCTAACCTAATCAAGCCACTTCAGCATTTAGAGTAGATTTTCAAAAATGAAAACATTTTTGACATTTTTGATGAGTGTTTGGCCATTCAACATTTTCTAATGTTGAGAAAGAAAATGATTAGTTTAAGATTCTGCAACCAATTGAAATGTTAGTAACCCACAAAGTGGGAGTAAAATACAGGTGGTATTTCTATTTAAGAAAAGCTAACATATGGAAATCCAGGTTTCCTGAGAAGATGCATGAGAATATTGCGATTTTTGTTTTAAAAAGAGTCTTCATATGACCAAAGGATTTTCCCCAGGGGTTTCCCTAACATGAGGTTCTGTTAGACCACTTAAGCATGATTCAACTTCCATACCAATTTTCAGAAACACGTTCTTTATGGAAAGTTGAGTAAACCTACAAACTGTCATGTAGATAGACAAATCTTAAAACCTAGCCCAGTCGTGCCAGAAATATTAAGTCAATGTTTGATAAATGAATTAATGAATGAATAAAAGAATTAAATTAAATCCTTTTATAAAATCAGAGATGCCAACTCAATGAATATCCATTGAAGTTCTTTTGAATGCTCGATATTGACTCCAAATAGCATGGAGTTGGAGATGGTCCTCTAGATTAGGAAAATAAAATTATAAGCACATTTTCACTATCAATTCATGTTGAGGACAAATGATGTTTGACGTGTCTTACTTGTTTTCCTTTTGTCGCTGAGACAAAATACCCAAAGTTAACGGGGGAAAGGTTTATTCAGCTCATAGTTTGTAGAAGTTTCAGTTCATATCAGCTTGCTTCAAGGTAGGGTGGCTTGGAAGAGAGGCATCCCAGTGGAGAGACAGCTCTTGGTTGCAAAAAATAGCAAGAGCAACGAGAGAGAGAAGGAACAAGCCTCTTTCTGTTCCTTGTATTGCAGGCAGGTTGCATGCTCTAGAGCAGACGTAACACCACAGCCTTAATCCCAGCATTGGACCATAGATTCAGCCACCTCTGAAAAGCCTACCTCTCCTGACTGCATGAGGCTTTGAAGCAGAGAAATCCAGACACAACCGTAACAACGTGGAAAAATCAGCAAAGTCTCACTACGATCACCAAACCCATTTTGGGGCTCCCATGGGTGCTTTGACGCAGAACCTGAAGTATTGACTCCTTTACTCTTGTTCATTCTCTTATCATAAACTGTATACAGTCTGGCTGTGACTGACACCGTACCAAAAGCCAGCTTTTCAGCTCTTTCTTTTCATTCGCGACTCCTCACATGTAAGCAAACAAATCATCCTGAATTCTTCTTTTCCTCTGCAATATTCAACTCAATTCTTCAGCCTAATGACCTGAAGTCACAGATGTCTGAATCCTGGGCAAGGAAGCCTTTGCTAACTGATACAGAAGTGGGTCAGTGTAGCCCAAGAAAAATATTCCTCAACTAGTGGTCCTATCACAATAACCTCACTAATTCCTCCTACTGTGAAAATTTTAGGTTCTTTTCCTTAAAAATCTTCATGCTGTGCCAGATTTCCCCATTCCTTTGCATCCTCCTCCCTTTTTACCTAGGCTCCCTAATATAACCTCCTTCCATTGTTCTGCATTCTTGGCAAAAAGTGCCCTCCTTAACAACTGAAACCATATTCTCAGCTTATATAGAAATGGGTTTTTAACTCAATGAAAGAAAGGTCAGGAATAAAAACTAAAGGGAAAATGAACATACAACATAGACTGAGGCATTATTCAATAAAAACTGGATCAGGAGAGGACACAGTCCAGGAATAATGCTTTATCTTCAGGACTAGAATACTCCTATTGATGAAGTTAAATTCAGAACGTATACCTCATTCTCCATTGAGAGAAGAAGGTGGTGACAAGTCAACTACAGGAGCCTGGAATTCACCAGAGTCTGAAAATCCTCACAGGAAGCCAGATGTTAGAAGATTCCTACAGTACTGCTTCCCACCTGCTCCCTCCACTCTGGACCTGTTCATTTCAGACCTCCACCAGATCCCTCAGGAACTAAAACAGTCATTCAAGAATTGGTATTCCACGTTTCTAGGGCCATCATTTTCCACAGAAGGTGTTGACTTTGAAAACGATGACATGGTAGATCCACATCTTTGGCAGCTTCATCCAAAAGGTTGACACAGCTTCTACCCATGGTGATCATGGAAAAATTCAACAAGAAGTGTCCCTGAGTTTCCTCATTCTTTAGAACTTTCCAGTCTTATTCTCTTTTGCTGATCTTTCTTATTCATGCCTCTTACACATCTCTGCTCAGTTAGTCCCCTCTAATACTTACTTTTAGCCAAATTTTAAAGTTTAAGTATTCTCTTTCAAGTGGTTCTTTTTATTGTGTCTCTTATTTTTCCTGATACCACTCATGCTCATTTAGAATTAGTCATTATCACACATTATATTGTTATAACTGTTATTTCATGTACCTAAATACATATTTCACAAGCATCCTATTATCTTTGAACACAAAGCTTTTGATGTGCATTTTTTTCTTGTGTCTTGCTATAAACTCAACATGTTACCCAAATGCTCATTACTTACTAAAAATGTTTCCTTTTGCTCCAAAGAGTTCCTTTCTGTTTTTTTCTTTTCTTGTTTTAATTTTATTTTTTTGTCCTTTTGAGACAGGATCTCATGCAGTTCAGGCTAGACTTGGGCTCACTTTGTAGCCCAGGCTGGTCTTGAACTTGCAATGATCCTCCTGCCTCAGCCTCCCAAGTGCTGGAACAAAATGTTCCTTTCAATTTGTAACTTTTAAATATTATATTGTCTTTTCTGTTACATTCATTTGATTTCTCTTGTAGGGGGTTGCCATTTCAACTGTGCCTTTATTTCCCCATTTATAAAATGAAAGAATCTGATAAGCAATATCTAAAACTGATCTACTCTCAGAAACTAGGGTTTATGTCTTCTTCACAAAGACATATCCTTGGAGTATCCCAAGTATAAAAATTCATCAATGGTTTTGGGGATTAACCTTGTAAAAGGGTTTATGTCTTCTTCAAAAAGACATATACTTGGAGTATCCCAAGTATAAAAATTCATCAATGGTTTTGGGGATTAACATTGTAAAACTTAGGATTAATCCTATCTCCCAAACCTTTAGTCACAGATAAATTTGTAACATGCAATGACAGAATTCTGAGTAAACTCTATCGCTGAGAGCCACAAGCTAGGATTAGAGTTTTACAATTGATGGTCATCTTTACCTTCACACATATTTTAGGGGTTTACAGGGTCAAATGATCAGGGTTTTTCTTCAGAGAATGCAAGACAAGTATTCACTAAGTATGAAAAGAAGCCTTTAATCATAAAAATTTTCAGCTATCAACACTCTAAGTTTATGTAGACCAGGAGACAACTAGTCCATATAAATTATGATTTAAAATTCTATGCTAGAGATCCTTGCTGGGGATGTAACTCAGAAGTAGAGTGCTTGTCTAGAATACACATGCCCCATGTTCCTCCTCTAGCAAACATATACACACACATGCGTGTGCACGCACACACACACACGCACACATGCACAGACTCCTACAAGCTGCTCAAGAACAGTGAAATTCTGGTGTTTGAGATATCTTAATACCTAGCAAAACATAGCTAACTGAAAAGAAAATAAATATAAATGAACTTTCCACTCCTTTTTGCAGTGAATGAGAAAACAGCATGAATATAATGAAATGGAGGAAAATATTGGCTATAAATCTCAAACTATTTTCTTAAAAGTTACTTCATTTAGTGTTGTGTGCATTTTCTCTCACATGTCAATTTAAGCAATTTATTTATGAGAATTTGTGTGCTATGCTTATCTCCTGATAAGTAAGATAATCAGGTTTACAAATATGTTTGTTCTTCATTTTAAAGAATTATATGGATACTAAAACACCCAAATTAATACAATGTGTTTCCTCTCTTAGAGGCTATTTGTATACTCTACTGATCCATCTCCTATCATTGAAATCATTTTAAAAACTTTTTTGAAAGATTGTTATTTAAGATAGCCAGTCATATTCTATTTCTAGTCAAACATAGTATTTACCCACAACACTGTGGGTAAAGTATTTTACCAACATCAGTTTGCTTACAGATCTAAAACTTAGTATCTCTCTCCTTGGAACTGAGTAATCTTTGAGAGATGCCTGCTTCCAAGATATATTTTTTGAAAAAGGAAGAAATGGAGGGAGTTTGGAATACGTCGTTTTCAAAGTAAAGACTGATTAAAATGGTGAAATATTCACATGGATAGAGAAATTCTTGTGTGTTCACTGTATACAAAAAAGCAAACAACAACAAAATCAACTACATGGATACAAAAAAGTACTACAATTATATGAGTTAAATTGGTAAGCTAAACAGGACAAAATGAACTGGGTGCAAAATAGAGTTTCAGTGCTTTTTCAAAAAATGAATGACTGATTGAATGAATAAATAAAAGAAAGGAATATAACACTGAAATGATGAGTTTTGCTAGTCCCTTCCTTTAACAAAAAATAACTGAGCTTTAGCTCTTTGTCTAAAATATAGTAGATCCAAATCACTATTGACTGTTCAGAATGAGCTGTACTCTAGCCAGGGTATAAGAGAAACAACTCCTTTGGGAGGCTTTATTTGATCTGCAGAAGTTTTATTATTATTACTATTATAAGACAAATTGGAATGCAATTTAATTGGAGACATAACCAACCAGATGTGCAGAAACAGAAAAAGAAACCAATGTGAAAGACTGTATTTATTGAGAAAACACCCTGAAAGCATAAAATATGATCCAATTTTGAATGTTAAAAGACTGGAAATGAGAAAATTGGAGACTTTAAATCTATACTGAAGAGTTCATAATGTTCTGTCAGTAATACCAATAACTTCAAACACTTTTTTAATTTCAATATACCTACAACCAGTTTGCTTTCAATATTTTGCATAAGCCATGCATACACTGGTACTCATAGACAATATTAAGTAGTTATTTTTAGCTGTGTAAATATATACATGAATCATAGTAAAATAAAATCCTGTTGTCCTTGAACCATAGGGACTTTGGGGCCTCCAATATCAGAAAATTACTTTCATTGTTGGCTTGACTTTATTGAGTAGGAAATATGGTTTACTTTGAGAAGTTACAACTGCTTTTGCTGACTTTGTCCTTCATTAAGACACATTTTATGAGTTCCTACTAGGTAAAGATGAACAGAGCAGGGAAAGAACCTAGAAATATGAAAAGGGAGTTGAAAGTCAACTCAAATTAAAGACAATCCATATTTCTTGAGTATTTAGTGTTTTACTTGACCTTAGCCAAAGACTGAGAGTACTTAATATTTGATGGCCAAAATAGTAGGCACGTCCACACATGTCAAAAGCCACCAACCAAGAAAGGCACTTTCCTTCTGCTGCAGATCAGGAAACAGAAGCTTAGAAAATGCTCCACAGGTTTCTGAAGGAACATTCATATTCCTCTGACTTCCTGATGCTGGTTCATCCATGACCTAAAAGGGTAATTATAAAGGGCTAGGGATTTAGCCCAGTGGACTAAGCGCCTGCCTGGCAAGTGCAAGGTCATAAGTTTGATCCCCAGTGCCAAAAAACAAAAAGGGTAATTATATTCCTCACCAGAGAGATGGAAGAAGCTATATAACTTGGCACTGTTGATTTTGAGAACTAACGTATATGTGCACGTTTAAAGGATATGTTTTTCAGAGTATTTTCCAAAGCTGAACTCTCTAGTAACACCCAAATGTGATTCCAAAACTTTCTTAGTGAGAAAGTAGACTGAAATTTCTATGTCTCCAGCTTTAGTTACCAAAAGAATAGGTGATTTTTGTCAAGAGGGCCAGACTGGCCTACGTCAAGAACCCACAAAAAAGAGACACAAATATAAGATAGCCCAAACTACCCCTCTTAGGAGATATTCTATTTCTCTACTATGCCTTAAGAAATGTTTTTATTTTCTTTATCTCAGAAAATTTTATGCCACTTAACCATTAAATATTCTACTTCCTTTGGAATAAGAAGCCTGAGGCTAATGTGTCTCCAAAGCCTACAAAACCATTATATTGGTTTTGTAATGTTCTAGGATGGCTTGGTTATTTGGAGGGTTCCTGGGTCACTGTTGTCAAGATGCCAAAATTATTTAAGAAAATATCTCTATGTAGAAGATTTGAGAGAAGACCCACTGTGAAGCAAACACCCATATGGCACCATAGCTTGTAAAGATTTGAAAACTGCTTCTGTTTGCCAGAAAAATAAACTTGTCTGGGACTCTCAGAGCCTCAGGTACATTCTCACCCTAACTACATGCCTGTCTGTCCTAGGTGTGTTTCTCTACATTTATGTATCCTTTCGATTAGAAAAATAGTACAAATTCATTGCCATTCATAGATTAAATAATAGATGACACTTATATTGTAGACTGATAAGTCAGAAGACTAATGCAGAAATAAAATAAGAAGATCCCGAGTGCCCTTTGTATGCAGGTCTCCCAGGTAGACCTTCGCTAATGGAACATAGGCTTTAATTCTTTCCCTTGGTTTACTTTTAAAAAATAAACACCAGAAATAAGATAGTGATTCAGCAGTAAGAAATAAAGAAGAGAAAGGGAAACAAAGAAAGTATTGGGAATGGTAGTGCTTCTTTAATATTTTCTGAGATTTTTTAACTCATTTCTTTCATTAAACAAACAATCATTCCTGCTTAGAGGCTGGGCAGAGAAACCACAGGGGCTCCTGCGTAAGCTGCAGTGAAGCTAAGACATGAAGGGCAGTAGTTGGGCTCCCAATACTGGCTGAGTGGGTGGTGGCTCTTCCTTCTGGTCAGACTTTCTCCTTTCTGCTTCACACCAAGTCCTCACTTTTTCACTGGGCCCAGCACCTGAAACCTTAGCCACCCAGCCTCTGTTTTCCAAAGCCAGGAAAAGCTTTGCCTTCCTCCTTGAGGAACAGGAGGCTCTGAAGTCTATACCACTGAGGCACTGGTACAGATTTTCAGCCCCTTGGAAAATGCAAGTGTTACACATAGAGGGGAGAAACACATCCAGTCAAGCAACAAGGTCACTGCTGGAGCAGCCTGGGGAGGACAGATTGTCTTCAGTGCTGGTGTGCATTCCTGTGTCTCTCTCTTCCTATGAAGAGTGTTAAGGAGGTCAGGCCCTGCTACACCCGAGGCAATCTCACTTTGTGTCTGGTCAGAGGACCCTGATGCTTGCCTTAGTGTTTGGGGAAATGTAGCAGAGTAGGGGTTGCAATAAGTTGTAGGCAGGGCAACTGATAGAACAGGAAGTGAAATGGGGAGGGAGAGTAAAAAGGAACTAGAGCGGATGAAGGATGGCATAACTGGTATGAACCTCACTTGACCAGAGCTTCTACCAGAGCGTTCAAGAAGCATTACGGACCTGCAAAACACAGAGAGGTAGAGTGAATGATGGTTCTGAACCAAATCAAAGAAATACTGATGCACACTTACGCTCTCAGCCTCTGCTCTCTCATTCAAGCACTATCCTAAATTTGCTTAGATTTTCTTGCATGTATTACAAATCTATTCTTTGCTCTACATTGCAGCCCAAGGTAAACAACTCCACAGTGTGTGTTTTTGTTTGTTTAATATTTTTGTACATTATTTACTTCTTGATTTCTTGCTTTCTTTCACATTTTTGTTGCTTGTCTTCTCATTGTCTCTCTCACCGTAACTCATCTCTACCTTTCCTTCTTTTCTTTTTTTTTCATATTTTACCTCTTCTTTTCCCTTTATTATTGAATATATGACTATGTTAATTTCATATTTCACTTATTGACTGTGGGAGGTAGGCAGTCAATGACATAGTACTATCAGGTAGTAGCTCCATGATTTCTTTTCTTCGTCTCATCTGCCAACTTGTTTACCTAGGAATACATTTGTGTTTAAAGAGGCTATACCAGGATAGATAATAGACATTAAAATTGTTAATTTCCCACAGGAAATATCCTCAATAATCTGAACATTGTAGCTTTACTGTTACTGAGCCAAGTACTATTCCTTATTGATTGCGATGTACATACAGTTGGAAAAAAATATGTGCACACACATGTGATGGGACAACACTGAAATAATTAGAATGATCTTTACTAAGACACTTATCACTACTCTTTTAAGAGAGATAGTCCATCATAGATATGCAGAAATTGTTTAATAACTGGCCTATTTTTCTTATCAACAATTTTCATACCTTCTTAAATTGCTATAGAAGAAGGATGTTCCTTTGTTGTTTATGGATCTGAGAAGGACCATCTGAATCTTTCACAGGGAGAAGGAACTCCAGGCCATTTCCATACTCTATTCCAGGAGAGAAGACAGTCGACATCTTGTCCTGTGATGCTTCTGTCTTTTAAATGACTTAAATGCTCAGATCCACAGAGATCGTTGGAGTGCGATGGTGTGAAAGACAGAAACTTTCTTTAAAAGAATTATACAAGTTATTTTCTCAATCTGAATTCTTACATCTATTAAGGACTTGAGGCACATTTGGGGAATGAATAAATTATCTTTGTGCTCACATCAGTGGCTCTTAACTGTTTATTAGTCTTGGATCCCTATGAGACATTTATGAAGTGAAAACATAATTAAAACTAACATTTATTTATAGATTGCTATTTGTTAAGCACTATTGTAATTACTTTTCAAATACTAATGCATGCAATCTCCAAATCTATTCAAAGTATATCTATTATTCCCATTTCACAGTTGTGATCAGTGAACAAGACACCCAATAAGTCACCTGCCCAAGGACACTCACCAGGCAAAGTGTGAAGCTGCAATTGGAACCACGGATTCACCTCCAGAGCCCATATCTAAACCAGCCAACCTTATCGCCACCATAGATGTAAACCACAGGCTTCCTCGTGGGCCAAATAAACAGGTATGAATCCACTTTGTGGGAATTCACAGAGTACTTGAAGCCTAACCTCAGATTCTTAGTTAATATCTCATATTGAGATTGACTTGGTATTGAGTAACGTTTGGGTAAGTTTTGCTTTTGTGATGACAATGGAAAATGCATGACTAATGCATTTTCAGGTTGTAGAAAGAAGAGGAAGGAAAAGCTAAGCAATGAAAACAAGCAACAACACCACCACCACCAACAACAACAAAAAACAGACATGGAAAATCACTAACACAAACTTTGTAACTATTATACTGCTGATGAAGTGGGGCTATTACATTCTTTTTTTTTTTTTTTTTTTGTGGCACTGGGGATTGAACTCACGACCTTGCGCTTGCCAGGCAGGCACTTAGGCTGCTGAGCTAGATCCCCAGCCCTGGTGTTTTTGAAACAGGGTCTCACTATGCCATTCAGGCTGGCCTTGAGCTCACTTTGTAGCTCAGGCTGGTCCCGAACTCACAATGATCCACCTGTCTCAGCCTCCCGAGTGCTGGGATTACAGGCGTGAGCCACCATGCCCGGCTTACTATTACATTCTTAACTGCAAATCAGATCTCATGTAAATAGAATGTGAGTATGAATATTTGTGTGTACATGTGTATCTACATGTGTAGTGAATTAAGAAGGAACTGAAAGGATCCTTCTTTCAGTGAATACCATCTACTTTTTTCCTAACCCAGGGCCGAACTTGATAGGCAGGTGCTCCATAGGGAGTGGTAATGTTCATCAGTGTGTCAGATCTGCTCCTCCCTGGAAAAGAAGCCATAAGGGGGAATCGTGCTATATTTTGAAAGGAACTAATCTTTTCCTCTATCCAGAAACATATCTTTCATCGTGGGCAACCAAAAGAAAATAAGTCTGACCTGAAACCTCTGTTCTTCTTTCTGTGGTGTGCAATGGTCTTCAATCTTTCCTTAAAATGTGTACTACTTTTTATTTTAATTAACCTGTCCTCACAATAAGATACTTCAAAAAATGTAATCTGGCTACACTTCCTCTCTTCCTAGAGTTTCCCAGTGTGTCATTAAACTCTAGAGAATGAAGACTATCCAATCAGTGTGGCAGGTTGAAGTCAGGTGGGTAGGGAAACAAAAACACCAATCAGCCAACTTTCCCCAAGTCCAGTCTTTTTCCACCCTTGGGGGAGAAAAGAGAGACACATTAGCAGGGGGTGGGAGGCAGAAAGGAAGAAGACCCACCTTCGATGTGATCTGGTATCAAGTGGGACCTTGTTTACCACTCTGCACTAGGCAGCCAATGCAGAGTCTGGAAAGTTCCAAATGTTGAGTAAGTCCTTGTTGAATAATTCTACTCATTTTTCCACCTTAGAAAATGATGACTTATACCTGTGAATATTTTTGCACTACTAGAATTCAGGCTCCCTTTGTTTGAAAGCCAGTCATATTTATTTTAGTGTGGAAAGCTAAGGATGGGTATTCTGACTAGGGCTATAGTACTAAGTCTGCACACTTATCAGAAATAATGCTTGGAGCATTATGCATGTTAAATACAAAGTTGAATGATTGGATGAGACAATAAATAATTTAAATAATTAATTAATATGAATCTGATATACAACTGTCCTCTTGTGCCAAGAACTTTCCCTTCTTCTGAATTCTCTTCATTTATGATTATGTACACTACCCATTATCAAGATTGAAGCAGTTTAAATAAAGTTTTACTTTGATATAATTTTAAACTCAGAAAACTTACATGAATACTAGAAAGAATTTTGGTGTATTTTTAATCAAATTCATGGTTCATTTATCTTTCACTCTTCAATTCTTCCAAATCTGGCTACTAGCCTCTCTAGTCTCTCTTTTATGTCATTTTGAAATATTTCCATTATGTTTTGAATATTTCCTTATGTTCTTATTCAATAAAATGTGGTACTTGAGTTTCATCTTGACATTTGCCATTCTAGCATTTAAATTTGTCGCCAGATAGTCTGGCTAACATTAATGCAGAATGGTAGTTAAGAACCCAAATCTGGTACTAGATGTGCTCATTATCAGTGGAATATCACTGCTTCTTGGCCATGGCATTTCAGGCCTTAGAGTAGAATTTCTTCTTTCTCTAGAAAATACATATTTAATATATTTGAAATGCCAAAAATTTTAGTAACACGCTTTAACAATTTTACATATGTAGCAGTAAATTCTAAGTCTTCTTTTTGCATTAAAGCCTTTGTAACTTTTGATATTGTCAAAGTTTTAAGCAATATAATAATTGTTTACTTGCAGTCTTGTTTTTTATTTACCTAATAAATAATGATACTGAAGAATTTTATATTTTCATTTACACTTTTTCATTTATATATTACCTTTCTGAAGAGTCTACATCTTTTATCAATCATATTGGGTTATTTTTCTTTTGATTTTTTGGGGAGTTTTAAAACCTATCCCCCATAAATAACACTTGCTAAAATACATCTGCACGGAATAGTGGTAGAGAAGCAGGATGGGTGGATTGTCATTTCTGACACTTGCAATGGAATTCCAAGCCTTGGAAGCTTGAGCCAGTAAAACAAGGAAGCAGCAGTCCCACTGACACATTTTCATTCTCTTCTATATCTAGATCTTCCAATACTGCTGTGTTAGACTATAGATTTGTTGCCATAGGTAACAAGTCTAGTCAAGTTTTTTTATAATTTCCTTTCAATTCATCATCCTTCACATTGTATATCATTGATAGCTAAAGTAAATTTTTTTTAACTTGCCCCAATGAGATATTTTTCTCTGCCTTCTTTTTTCTATTTCTTCCTAATTTATTTTCCTTTCATGATTTTTCATTTAAAATTTCCCTGCAAGTTTTCTGTTCATTAATAAAGTTATACCTCCTCTCATACTATTGGAAAGAAATTCAACATTGGTTGCTTTTATTTCAGGTAACTTACTGTTTGCCACAATACCTAGTGTCTTACGCAATTCAAAGAGCAATGACTTTTAGATGCTCTGCGGAACCCCCTTTGACATCAAGCTTCTGAATCCATGGAATAAGATTTTACATCTACTGTAATATACTTCCTGTTATATGAGCACCAATGAACTAGTTAGTAGGTGAGGCACTCCCTGTTCTACACACACACACGAAGCAAGGTAATCTATGAGGCCACATATGATATCAAATCACAATAATCAAAAATATAAAGGGGGAAATATCGTAAGCCCCTTAAAAAAGCACTGAAACTGTTAAATGTCAGTGTAGCTTGCTTCTGTGCTCTGTGTTCTGCGAAGTGTTTTCCGAAACAACCATCCTATTTAAAATACCTTTCACCTTTTATTTTTGTTCGTATAATGATTGGATCAGTTATTTATTAGTTATTTGTATTATTTGTCTTCATCTGCTTGAATATAAACTTTCTTAATGTAAGAATTTCTTTTACATTGTTCACTACTGGGGCTAAAATGTGCTAGCTAATAGGAATGAAAATGGAAGGTTAGGACGGATGCTTTTGGTCTAAGTGTAACCAGTCTCATCCTGCAGATTTGTATCCTAATCTAGCTCATATATCAGCAAGGGTTTATCAAATTGTTTCTTTGTTAAAAAAAATTAAAATGACCATTTGCCTGTCACATTAAATAGAATTATGAACCATAATATCTGAGGTATGTTAATTTATTTCAACCTGATGATTTCTAATTTAAACTCTCATGGTTTTCTGATTTATACCCATTGCTGTAGTTACCCTTGGCTGTACCTTGTTTGCTTTGTTTTACATGTCACCCCATGTCTCTATGGCAATTTCTTATCGTCTGGCTTCTACATTGATTCTTACTTGATAAATTGTCTATAACATTTCACTTGATGTTTTCTCATTGTATTTGGGTAGGTTTGGACTATTTTCGTGTATTTTGAGGTTCCCCATTCTACTTCAGGGACCATGTCTTCTTTATCTTTATATTTCCCTAGTATCTTGAAGAAGTCATTTATCACTGCAGATACTTCATAAACTTAATTCAATAAAGTTTTCTGACATGAATTGCTCTTCTTTTAATTATGGGTATACTTGATCAGCATCGTAGAAGATTCAAATCTTGAGCTGGTCCCAAAGGACATATAATTATTAGACTGATGAAGAGAGCCAACGAGGGCCCTCCTACTAGGCAGCATGAATGTTCTTTCTCAAGACACAGAGAAGAGTATGGAATTCTTAAGGAAGGGGAAGCTTCATACACCTATGAAAAGTGAAGAGATTGTGTTTGTTGCTGCATTTACTTGGGACCACAGATGTAAAAATAATAAATATATTCCCTCTTAGAATCAGTGTCTGTCTCTGGGCTTTGGGTTCTGTTTTTCTGTGCAGTGTGGACCTCCTTTGGGGACATCAACCTCTACTGGGAAGAAGATAAAGTATTTGGCTGCAGGTCTACCAAATAAACCTTGGAGAAGATGAACAGTGGAAAAGAGCCTGGTTGCTATATAATTGAAAGGGAGGGAGGTGAATCAAACATTGTATGTCTTAAGGAATCACACAGAATGTAAGCAGTTCACTGATCTGTATCAACACATTAATGATTTATGTAGCCTTTAATTTACAACACAGACATATCTAAAATAATCAGGTAGAAGTAGGCATTAAAAATTCACTGCATGGGTCATAAAATGATTAGTTATTCAAGTGACTTCAGATTTGTATTTCATTAAGGAATAATTTTAATTTACTTTTAAACAGTTTATATACAGAGATTTAAGAACTCTTGCAGGATGATTATGCATACTCCAGCTTTTATGTATCCAATATATTTGAGACACTTGCATCTCCTTTTTTTCCTCCTTGCAAGCAGTATTAATTTGTTTGAGAGCACACATCCAAAAAAATATGGCCCATAATTTAGTAAAAACAACTTTAATTTACAGAAAATGCTCAGCATTGCTTTCATTATTATTTCTATTATGTGCTCTTTATATGGATTTGACACTGGAAGGGGTCTGGCCTGCTGTGACTGTGAAATTAAACTATCTAGACATCCCTAAGTCTACCAGTTACTCAAGTCAAATATGTGAACTTTTATTTCATAATTATTATCATGGCATTACATAAGGTTATTATTAAATGAGACCTCAGAAGTCAATTGCTCCAACTTGTTCATTCACAGATTAAAAATTAGCCCCAGTGGTTACATGGCTTGCTTAAACTCTCCCAGGTAGATGGGATTTAGATACCCTACTTCCTAACCTAATGAATGTTCCCCCATATCCTGAGGTTCATTAGCTGTATCTTAGCTGTGGAAACTGTTTCTACTGTTTAAAAAGCCAACTTGCTGGTTCACTGCGAGTGTTTATTTTCTGCCTCCTTCCTGATCAAATACTGCAGCAATCTGTAAAAACATAACCAGGCTAGGGGCAGTTTAACTTGAAATTAATCTTATCTAGGCTATTAAGCACCTAGTTCCTCCAGTTTCTGCAATTCTCTCACAATAAACATTTTGAGATGCTGCTCTCAACTCCAAAAACTAACACAATTATATGAAAAAGCTTAGCTATTATAAAACTTATCTGGAAGGCAATGTAGCTCATCCTGTCGGCAGCATCTCTGTCCTCAGCTTTTCTCTCCCTCCCTCTGTTCCTTCTTTCCTCTCTCCCTCCCTCCCTTCTCCCTCTCAAATTAGTTCTTTATTCACTGCCATGCTCTACCTTGGATCTCCTTAGCTCTTGCCGTCAATGGACGGCTGTCATGTGGAACTTTATTGAGGGCCTTCTGAAGCTCATGATAAATCATACTGTATGCATTGACATTGTCAACCTCATCTATAACCTTTTCAAAGTCAAAAAAGTTTGGCATGTTCCTGCTCTTGCCTAGACGAGCTTTTTCTCTATCTCTCTTAGACGATGATAACTCTTATACCTTGAATGCTGAACAAAGTTTCTATTTTGGACACAAGTTATAAATGCCAAGTTAAATGATCCAGTGAACATTTACTTAAAATATGTAACTTGTGATACATAAGTTATCCATGCCAGGGTAATGTTCTCTGTCTTTGTCTGTCAACCCTCCATGTTACTTCTAAAATCTCCTGCAGCAGACCCCATTTCGTCCTCAAAAAATTAAGGATAGAAAATGACAATTTAAACACTGAGTTATACGCTAGCACGTTCAGCAATGTGCCAAATATCCTGAACCAGACTTGAAAGTCTCACAGCAGCTATTGCTATCTCTCCACTTTTGCCATCTGGAGCTCATCATGCCGACGTCAGTGATCATTCTGTGAAGAGTTCTAGGACTCTATTCTGGTGAAAAAGATGCTATAACTAACTTTTGCCCGAGCTTTTAGAAAGAGTCTTTTATCACAAGTCTGATCCTGTTTCTCTCACTTTTCTATCTTGTAGAGGTTTCCCCTTGCAACTTCAAACTCAGTATAATTTGTAGGACCATTTTCACTCTGCATACCAACCCTTACTTGATGCAAACTAGATCTATGTAATTTAAGTACTACTTCCCTCAAGCAAGTCTTAAACTTTCTTATTTTGAATTGTTTATTTAAGCTGATCCTTGCCTGGAAGTCTTTTTGTACAATTTTCATTTTACACAATTCCTTCTCATTCTTCAAGAAACACCTCTCTCCTGCCATTCACTCAACTGTCCTTGACATTGGACCTGTAGTCATTCTGTGGCCTCTGTCCTCTTATTGCCCTCTTATACCCTTAGCTTCATAATAAAGAGACTATACTATACTACACAGATGAAGCTAAAACGTTGTTCTGAGGGTCTTCCATTTAAGAGGAACTCAAAACATATTTTAGGTTAGAATCACATTCAAATGCCTCCATTTTCATATTCATCTATCTGATATATCTATTACTTCATGTCTTTCACTGCATGGTGTATGTGTATATGTGCACACACATGCACATGCCTAAAAGCATGTATTCATATTCAGTGTAAACTTTTTATTTGTAATCTCATCAAGATCAGCAGTCAGACCCTATGCTATTTTGTTTTGATTTCTATGATTCGCCTCGTGTGCTACACGGGTGATGCCCAATAAGTATTTTTTGATAGTTGTACTATGGCTGATATTGAAAATGCTTAATAGTTATTATGGCTGCTCAAT
>RJWT010010630.1:0-24004 GCA_004365215.1 Cuniculus paca
CCAGGCCTGCACACCTCCCTGCAGGATAATGCAGTTACACTGTAATTAGCACCACCTGGTCCAGAAAGTCCAGCTAGGCATCTGTCACCCAAGTGAGCGACCAGAGCACAGGACCCATCCCTTCCCCTAAAGTGCCTTTGTCCTCTCCTTGCTACACTTCTCCACTGGATCAGTACAGCTGAGTAGCCACACTTACAATCCTACAGGTTGACCGCAGCTTGACCCACGTCATACCCACACTGTGACTTTGCTGGATAAATCACCCCTGATAAATGGCCTCGGTGGCCACCCACTCGGGACCCCTCCTGTCTCTCAGGAGCTATCTCTCAATAAACCTTTCTTACTCTTAACCACTGCTGTCCCTTGGAATTCACTCTCTGATTTCAGGGGACACGAACTCAACACATCTGACATCTAGCCAGTTAGTTCTGTTTCTCCTACATCACTATCTGCCTCCACCTCCAGGAATCCAATCTGCTCCTGCTTCAAGGGGCTGCCACAGCTGGCATGTGTCACCCAGGCCAACAGCCCACAGTCCCAGGCCATGAAGGAGTTTGCTGCTGTCTTCCTTGCCACAGGGCGGGCTTGGCGTTGCTGGGCGCGCAGTGTGGATCCTGGAAACTGCCTGGTCTGTGACACCCAGGAGGCCTGCTGTGGACAGAGAGCTGACCAACGACTCTGGAGGCCTGGCCCCAGATAAGCCCACACAGAGCAGTCTCATATGCCCTAGGACTGACCAGGCACAGGCTGCAGGCTCCTCGGGACCACAGAGGGGCCCTCTGATGCCAAGGGACCTGCCACACCTGAGGTGCTCCTCATGACACATGCCACCTCTGGCCATACTGACCTCAAGGAGTCTGTCCCCCAGTTCCAGACCACTGCACCAACTGGAGCTGGAAGGCAGAGTTAGTCAACTCACCACCCCAAGCCAAGGACTCAGCAACACTCATCAGAAGTACTACCTTTTTTATCAAATAAATTCCTGGGCAGAAACTCCAAAAATAGAATCAGTAGCAAGCAGCACTCAGTGAGCAGCATTCGAGTTCCACATGTCTGGTCAGTTCACTGCTGCTATGTTGGAGTGCCCCCCCAGAAGTTCCCCACATCCTGTGTTCATCATTTCAGAGCGGGGCCTTTGAAAGGTAATTAGGGCTGGATAAATGTGAGGGTGCAGCCCCAGGACAGTATCAGTGGCTTTGTAAGAGGGAGAGATTGGAGCTGGCACACTTGCTGAGTCTCACCATGTAACGCCCTGGCCATGCTATGATACGGGATGAAGGCCCTCACCAGAGGCCAGTGCCATGCCCTTGGACTCCCCAGCCTCCAGAACCAGGAGTCAAACAAACCTGCTCTCTTTTACTTACTTGTTTTGTGCTTCTGGTTGAAGCCAGAGCCTCCTACATGTGAGGCACACACTCTACCACTGATCCAGGCCTCCAGCCCTGTTCTTCATAAATCCCCTGGTGTGTGGTATTTTGTTATAGCAACAGAAAAAAACACTAAGACAGCTGCCGCAGCCTGGTGGTTTAAGTGGCAGAAATCCTCTGTCTCGCCCGCCATCCTGCAGGCAGAAGGAGCAGCACCTTCCCTTAGGGTGAGGTGACTGTCTGAATCCCCTCTTAGGAGAACACAGTCGTCCTGGGGGTGGGTCCACCTAGTGCCTTCATTTCATCACCTTGGTGAAAACCACTTCTCCAAAGAAGATCACAGTCTAAGGTCTGTAACTTAGATTTCAACAGATCTTTTTTTTCGGTGGGGGTTGGGGGAGTCACAGTTCAGCTCCTAACAGTGTAACATTCTCTTCATGAGACAGTCAAGACAAGCCTATTTTAATAGCCATAAAAACTGCACCTTTAGAAAGACAGGTCTAATCATATTCCTACATCTACCTCCTTTGAGATTTCCTGGATTTTGCATTGGTTTCAGAATATTAAGAAGATCCTGATACTGGTGGCCACTTACACAAGATAGAAGAATTTCAGGGGCTCACTATGTAAATTCCAGGCTCCTCCCATCTGCACCACAACAAGTTGCTCTAGACACCTGCAGATGCACTGACAGTCCAGACAGAAGCAAATGCGCACAGAAGATCTCCTAACTTGATGTCTGTAACACAATGTCTGTCACATATTTTGTGAAAC
The DNA here is from genome assembly GCA_004365215.1 of Cuniculus paca. Classification (NCBI taxonomy): domain Eukaryota; kingdom Metazoa; phylum Chordata; class Mammalia; order Rodentia; family Cuniculidae; genus Cuniculus; species Cuniculus paca. The sequence continues at coordinate 2,142 of RJWT010010630.1, forward strand.
CTAGAGACTCTACCATGTGGAATCCACAGATCCAGAGAACTAACCAAACCAAATTTCTTGCAATGCCAGCCTCCCACTTCCCTAACTGTTCACAGAAACCACACTGCTATGGAAGACCCTAAAACTTCTTAACTACACACAAATGCAGCTTCCTAGCTAGAATATGCAATCGCAGCTAACACAGGAATGAACCTCATCTTCTTTGGTAACCTGTGTCCCCACTAAGATCTTATTCTGGAGGTCACCTCAGGGTAGCTGGGAGCTTCCAGATCACCCATGTGCAGTGCACACCTGTCCTTCCATAAATGATCTTCTCCCGTTCAGAAAGGAAGCTTTCTTTAAAATCTCACCCACTGGCATTCACAGGTCTCCATATTCACATATTCCTTTCAACCACTGCACACAACCCTCGGTTTAGAAAAAGCAATGTTTATTAAGCTCCCAGGCAGAGAGATAAGCAGAGGTTTCCAATACTTCATCATTACAAACAGTGCTACAATGAGCAGCACACATGTTCTTCAGCAGACCACAGACCTGCGCATATTAAATGTTAACAGGCAAAGCCAAAGGGCTATAAAAGTGCCAAGTTACACAGCACAGAGTCACACTCCCTACAGGTGACACATGCCTTATTACTCACTTCTGATGGCAGCCAATAGGAGAGATCAGAAGGGTCTAAGGTAACTGTTTTCCAGTTTGGATTCTCTTGACAATAAAGACAAGCTTTTCTGTAAGCTGGCAGCCCTATGTATTTCTTCTGCAGATTACGTACCTGGCTATACATGCACCTGTTTTGTTTTTGGATTTTGGTTTTGGTTTTGGCAGTCTTAGAAATTAAACCAAAGACCTGGTGCATGCCAGGCAAGCACTGTTCCACTATGCTTGCTACACCCTAGCCCATCCTATGTGAGTTCTTTAGTGTTCTGCATGTTATTCTCTTCATCTGTTCTCTCTGACACAAACACTTTCTCTCTAACAGTCTGATTTTTCAAGTGATATGTTGAAGCATTCACACCCAGAAGGAAAAAAGAGCCTTTTGTTGCTTGTTGTTATTGTTGAAAAGGGGAGAAGGGTCAGTACATACCTAAAAACTAAAGTGCTTCTCTACACCTTAATACCATGTTTGTTTTAATAAACCTAGGGGAGGGAGAAAGGGAAGAAGAGGGAGAGAGAGGGAAAGAGAGAGAAAGACAGAGAGACAGAAAGAGACAGAGACAGAGAGACAGAGAGAGACAGTGCAAGTGAGAGAGCCAAGAGGTGTAGTTTAGTGGTAGAATTCGGCATGCATAAGGTCTGGGTTCTAAGTCCAGCACTGCCAAAATAATATTAATTAATTAACCCAGAACTCTGAGAATGATGAAGAACAGCCGTTTCACAGGGTGCTGAAGATGACTCTGCAGAGTATCCACCAGGATGGAAAGGGACAGGAGGGCCTGCAGTTAAGGGCTCAGCAGACGCTGCCTGAGCTCACCTTGGGAGGCCCTCCTACACTTACATGCACCAAACTGTCAGAGTCAGAGCCACTCCACATTCTTAAAGACAGGAGCCCTGGCTGGGCATGGTGGCTCACACTTGTAATCCCAGCACTCAAGAGGCTGAGACAGAAGGATCGTTGTGAGTTTGAGACCAGCCTGGGCTACAAAGTGAGCTCAAGGCCAGCCTGAATGGCATAGTGAGACCCTGTCTCAAAAAGACAAGGGCTGAGGATTTAGCTGAGCGGCCTAAGCACCTGCCTGGCAAGTGTGAGGTTGTGAATTCGATCCCCGGTGCCGCAAAAAAAAAAAAAAAAAAAAAAAAAGACAGGAGCCCTGAGCTCTGCCAGGAACCCAGCACTTTGAAGGTAGAGGCAAGAGAGTCTCTGATCTGGTTAACAGGCAATCTGACCTTGGACAGAGAAAGGAAGCAAAGACTTGGTCAACTGATGTCAACAGGATCCACTGGGAGCAGACAGTGTGAAGGGCCACTTGAAGATTCAGGAAAACTGAGGTCAGCTTGAGTACCGAGGACTTACGGCTAATGTTGTTGCCTGTGACAATAATGCTCTTGGGGAGGACCCTCTCCTCTGTACCTCTCCTGTTTACTTACATATTGCAGTGAGTCAACAGCATCCCCTCAAAATTCGTATCCTCTCCAAGCCTCAGATAGGACTTTATTTGGAAATAGTCTCTGTAGCAGTAATGAGTTAAGGAACCTACAAAGAAGCGATCCTAGATTCCAGGGAACCTGTGCTTGTCCTTATTTACTGTGATGCTTTAACAGCCCTAGATTTGGCCACTGAAGTGTACTCTTCAACATCGCTGCTGGCCACTTTCACTTTCTACCACAGGAACATGCTAAGACTCGTCTTGCACGTCCCTCTCCCAGCTGCAGATTCGTCACCTCTCCAAGGCACTGCGCTCTTGTAATGTGCAGCAGTGTTTAGAAAACAAGGTCCAGGCCCCAAGACTGCTCCCCACCCATGAGGTGCTAGAATCACTGCTAGGTACAGAATGAAATATGTTTATACCCTCTGGGTTTGTCATTTTAACTCTTTCTATCTCTGTGAAATCATGAATTATATTGCTGCCTCCAATTCCAATCCAGCCCCTCCATGCCCTCCCTCACCTCCCCTCATTCCCCAGTTCTGTCTCTCTTCTTCTACAGGGAGAACCCAGGTTTCAACAGTATCAACACACATCTCATTCACCCCATTCCACAATTCACATACAATACTTTCAAAACAAGCACATCTGTACTACTGCAAAAATCAAACCTAAACTGACAGCAAGACTCCTTTTCCAGGGGTGGTTGGTTTTCCAGGTAAACTGAGACTATATAGTAAATCCAGTCAAAGCACCAAGTTTCATTGACTTCATTAACCTGGGTCTAATCCTCCTTCCACCTCAGTGTAGTCAAGTTATTCATCTGAAATACAATTGTGTTCATTTAATTTGCTGACATTCAGTTCTCATTTCCAAGTCATCTTGGGCGACTTGGTCTTATCTTTGAAGATGCAGGACACCAACATCTTCGGGGTGTCTAACACGCAAAAAAGATTTAAGAATAAACCAAGAATAGAAGGAAACTAACTGAACACACTAACACCATATATGAAAAGCTTCTGACTAACATCCTCAATAGTGAAAAACTGCAAGCTTTTCTTCTATTAGATCCGGAACAAAACAAGAATGCTCACGTTCAACTCTTGCATTCAATATGGTAGTGAAAGTTCTAGACTGGACAGTTAGGCAATGAAAATAATGAAAGACACCCAAATTGGAAAGGACCAAGTAAAACAATCTACTTGCAGATAACGTGAGGATTCTTAATTTTTATTAATACATGTTTGCAGTACCTCCTCTGATTACATTCACTGTGGGGAGCTGGTGCATGTACATAACACATGTTCTCTGTACATTCCTTGCCCTCCCCACTGTCTAACATGATCTCACATATAAAACAAGATCCACAAAAATGCTATTTGAGCTTAATAAATTAAGCAAACTTGTAGGATGGAAAATCGACACAAAAAAAAACCAGCTACAATTCTATAAACGAGTAATGAATAATCCAAAATGAAAATTAAGGTGACAATCTTAGTTATAATAGTATCAAAAGTAAGTTGGAAACCTCAGTTACAATAGCATTCAAAAATAAAATTCTTAGGAATTGATTTGTGGATACAAAAGTGGACTTGTACACTTAAAACTACAAAAGTTCAATGAAAGAAACTAAGATCTAAACAAGTATAAAGACAGACTCAGTATTAAGATGGTAATACTGCATTACTCAACCCAGTCCCCAGATTCAATGCAATCCCTATCCGAACCCTGCAATATCTTCCTAAAAGTGGACAACTGTTTCATTTCTTTTAATTTTAATTTAAATAGCTGCATGTGCCCAGCAGCTACTAATGTAACACAGCACATCTACAATGACTTGGTCAAAACGCCTCCCTTCAGGCTGACAGCTTTGGGGGCAGCTCCCCCACACCTGGAAGACCTCTCCACTTTCTCCCAGTAACATCTTCAGAGGTATCAGAGTGCTTACCGAAGCTCATTCCAACACAACAAAAGACACACACCCGCACTTTGCTGCTGGAACCCAAGACCTTCGAAAGGATGAGCTACGTACTTAGATAAATTAGGCAAAAATTTTTTGTAATTATTTCCTTCCCTTTGGCTTTTGATTTTTTTGTTTGTTTGTTTTGGTTCTTTCAAATTGAGGACTTAGGAGGAAAAAAAAAACCATGCCCAGAAATCCCATAAATGGGCAAGCTACAGTAACGCAACTCCCTATTTTTGAACAGCTTTCTGAAAACTCCCAACATTGTTCAACCACTCCCTGGCCACACCACTAATATGGCTTTTAAACACATTACACCCCACAGTCTTTATGACAACTACACATGCCAGCAGAGTCATACCACCCTCATTTCCAAACTGGTGAGGTTTTTAACAAAACCGAACAAATATACACCAGAAAAAGAAGGTGGGCGTAAACCCCAGCTGGCTGCAGCCATAATTAATGGGGTGCAGCTCCTCTGGTTACTTGGATTTTTTACTCCAAAAATCAAGAACCCTGAACTCCTAACTGGTTCCCCAAAGCAGAGAAACAATACAAAACCAGGAGCCCAGAGCAATGTTTTCCAAACAAGCCCTTTTAGCCCACAGTCCTTTCACAAAATTGCTATTGACCACGCATGCATGTGGGCTCAACCAATAAAAATGCAGACACTGCTGGCAATGACTCCCGGGCAAAGCCGAGCTTGGGGTTCTTTTGCTCTGAAACCCTGCATGCCTGCATGAAACTCTGGGCCCAGTTGGCAGTCGCCACAGGGTTCCCAAAGAAGGAAATGGCCTGAGGAAAACTTTCCTCACTAGAGTCTCAGTCAATGCACAAGTGTAAAGAAGAGTAAATCCTGGGGGGTCCCCTGTGGGGTGCAGCAAATGAACCCCAGGTGAGCCCCGGGGCCACAGGGAGAGTGTCCAATACAGTCCTGCTCTGGAAATAAACCAGATAAACACCAGCACGCCTATGCCATCCTTACGGATGCTTATAAACCTTGGGCGGAGACAGCAGTTAGTAGTCACTTTCTTGTCCCTGAAATGCAGCCTAGAATTACATGATTAGAACTCTCCAAAGGGAAAGTCTCACAACGAGTCCAGGAACTCCAGACTCTTCATTGGGTTAGCTCTGTCCTGCCTCAGGGCGCCCAGGCACTTCACACCAGCTCTCATTACAATGATAAGGGTGCCTCTCCCCATCCTGGCCTCCTGGGAATGCACTTTAAAAGAGCTCCGGTCGCCAGCTGAAATCTTCCTAAAGGGGATTCATCTCCCTACCTGTCAGGGGAGCAGCTTCTTGTTACTCTGCATATCTATTTCACTGTCATCCAAAAAAAGAGGCTCCAAAGAAAGAGCCACATAGAATTGAAGGTCTGCCAGGCTTTAAAAAGTTCCCGAGGTTAAGTGCAGGCTAAATGCTTAAAGGACAAGAAGTGATGCACCGCAAGTCACACCATAACAGAGAAAGACACAGAAACACCAGCTAAGACTGCCCTTCGCATACACAATAGGAATAATGTCTAACAAAAAACAGAAGTGGCCCTGCACATTGCCTCACCAACCTACAGACCGCTGTCACCAAAACTACCCAGGGAAATGCGTGTTTAAACACATGCTGCTTTTTCACATACAACATATTAAGCAGAATTCTTGGCAGTTTTCTAACCATAACTTGCGTTCCTAATCAAAAGGCGGCCCCAGGCTGCAGGCAGACCTCAGAGACACAGTGCTTGCCTAGCATGCTCCAGGTCCGATTCCCCACACTGTAAAAAGCTAAAAATAAGTAAACAAAAAGCATCTCTCAATTATACTGCGTGTTCTCGGGGTGACAAACTTCAAGTGGATGCCGGGGCTTAACTCCATCTCACAGTTAAATACTGAAATGTTTCAAACGTGTGAAATCCTCACCTCACCACATACACAAAAACTTTTTTTTCCACAGGGGCTGACACAACATATTCTCATTTATGTTCCTCTATATGCAAGAGTATGAGTATTTATTATGACCATTACTCAGGAGATCTGGGCCAGAAGTAAACACTGCACCATCAAAGTCTGAGGACAGAGGACCCTAAACCCTATGCTCCCAACCTGCTCTACCTAGGAGAGTAGCACCGGCCCAAGTCAGCCAAGAATACCATAGTCTGTGGGGTTTCCGTTAACCTATCCAATTCATAAGAGAATTATATCCTTTCTCTATATTGCTCTTTCAGTAGAAAAAGAAAACTAGCTCCACTTAGGTTCAAACAAAATGACCCTGAATGGCTTTGTTGGTCAGACAGTTCTTACTGTCCACTGGGAATGGTGGTTTTCCACCCAAAATGCAATGGACTGTCCTGCAACCTTGCCTGGGGCAGTGGACGCACCCACTTCCCACATTCCGCAGCTCAAGCCCCTCATCACAGTAACTGCCCCAGGCACAGGGTGCGTGAGGCTGGGCAGTTAACCACCGGGTGACCACTAGGGCACCCTCTGCACCCGCAGGTACAACAGGTAACTTTTAAGAACCCACCCTCCCCGCAAAAGGCTCTCAAGAGTGTAAAGGAGTTTTGCAAACGGAGGGGGCTGGGACGAGGGTCCAGAACGCAGAGGTCATTAGTAGAAAGTGACTTTTCCGTCCTGCACTCTAAACTGCTTATGCTTTAATGGGCAGGGATCTAAATACAAACTCCTCTCCCGGATCAAGTAATCAGGATCAAGTAATCAGGAACGTCTGATGCAATCAGCATCTGCCTAAACCCAAACGCCACCCCACCCTCTACCCCAGGAAAGAGTGGGGCAGACGCGGGCAGCAAAGCCGTACACCTGGAGCGCGCCGCGCAAGGCAGGACGCGGGAAGCGCTCCGTGCCCCCTTCCCGCGCTTCCCCCTAACTCCCACCTGCCTGCAGGAATGCGAAGGGAGCCACAAATCTTGAAACCCACCTACTTGCCGGGGCGTCTCACAGTCCTGACGCGAACCACAAGGGTCTCTAATCCTGCGAAACCTAGAGGCCCCGCCCGCCGCAGGGTGCCGGAATTCCGCCAGGGCAACGCATGCCCTTGGGGCTCCCGGGGTCTGCCCCGCAAGGGCCAGAAGGGCCTCTTCCCCGCACTAGGAAGGTGCCCCCGGGGCCCCACGGAACCTCCTCTGCGCCCCCCCCGGGAATCTGGAGGCCCCGCCCGCAGGGCGCCTGCGGAGGCGCGAGTGTCCCTCCAGGGAAAGCCGCGAGGGAGCCCGCCCGCCCAATCCCCGCCTCCAGCGTCCTGGAGTCCCACTGCCCCAGGGACTTCGGACGCCCCCACAAGAAACCCCGCTCGGGCCGCCTCCAGGCCGCAGAAAAGATTTAAGGGCCTACAGAAGAGAAGCCAAGCGCTTCCCTGCACGGATTCAGGATCCAGACCCGAACGGCGTGCGCCCCATCGCGGGGTCTCACGCAACCCCGCGCGCGCCGGGCATCAGCCCAGCCTGGCGATGGGGCCTCCGGACCGGCAGGGAACCGGGCTCTGTGTGCCCTAGGAGGATCACCTAAGGGCAGAGGAGTCAAGCCCGGGCCCCGGGCCCCGCGGGCGCATCTGCGGACACCAGTCCCGGCAGGGCGCGCGCCCGCCCTCGCAGCTGCACACTCGCTCCCCGACTCTAGGAAAGCCACCCCACCCCCGCCTCTGGAAACACTTAGCCGGCCCCAGAGAGCGGCTTATTGGAACCAGCCCCGGGCGGCGGGGCTGCGGGCCGAGGCGCGGGGCCCATCTGGCGGCGCGCGGGTCCTCACGGCCGGCCCGGAGCCCCTGGCGCTGGCGGCGCCCCTCGCCCGGGAGTCCGGCGCCAGCGCGGCGGCCGGGGCGCAGAGCCGAGGGCGGGGCGGTCGCGCCAGCCAGGTCCTACCTGCGGTCTGCGGCGCGGAGAGCAGGAGTGCGACGGCCGCCCAGACCGTCGGGGCGCAACGCGGCGGCAGCCCCGAACCCCGGGCCATGCTGCGGGTCGTGGGGCCAGGCCGCCCTGCGCTGCGCGGGCTTCGACCTCGGTCGGAGACGCGGGGCCGCGCCGCCAGCCCCCTTGCGCGCGGCTGCTGCCCTCCGGGACCGCGTGGCCCTCCTCTGCGGTGGCGGCGCGGGCGGGATCGGGAGGCTCCGGGCGCGGACTCCCCGTCCCGCCGACCGCCGGGACGAGCGCGGAGGGCGGACCGCGGCGGGCGGGCTCACGGAGCACGGTCCCTCCCCGCCCGCCCCCGGGGCAGGCCGGGCCGGCGCCGGCGCCCTCTGCTGGACAAGCGTGCGGGGACGCTGGGCAGGGGCCGCTCCGGGTCGCCCTAGCGAAGCTTGGAGGGGTCTCCTCATACTTAACCGGCGCCGTCCACGCCGCAGAGGCCCAGCAACTCTTGTCATCCACCTACAGGGGGCGGGACGCCTGGGGACCTGGGGCACAAAGCAGGAACTCCGGGATTCGCTTGACCCAGGTAGTCTTTCGCAGGGCACGTCAGGGAGCCGCCTGCCTCAGAAACCCGCGGCGCGTGAGCCGCAAGTGAGGGCTCGGCAGACACGCTGGAGAAGGAACCCGTCCGCATCTCCGCCGGCGCCCTGCAGCAGGGCCGTGGATCTCCGGATGCTCCAGCTGCTGGCCCGCAGAGCACGATGCTATCTGAAGCCACTGGCTTTTGTTTTACTGTTAAAAGCAAATTGTGTGATTTTACCCATTATAGGCAGAATACTATTTGTTGCGTGCAGTACCCAGACCATGCAGAATTAATTTGCTTAACTAGTAAAAGACATTTTGAACGCAGTTCAAATAGCATCTTTTCTTGCTTATTCTTGGTTTTGCTTAGCACATGGGAAGGTCTGGGTTTGCAAGGCCTCATTCTCCTGTTTGTAACTCAGGAATTTTCTTTGTTTTTCCTCCATTGGAGAAAGGATTTGGATTCCTCTTGTTTGGTGAGATTTATCGTTTAACTGATTGCCAAGCAGTTTGTTCAGTGTTTTTTTTGTTGTTGTTGTTTTCGTTTTTTCTGAAGTATTATCCCTGTTAATTGGGGTGAATTAAGGAGAGCCCTGGCCTTGGTGCCAGGCCCGAAGGGCTCTGAGTTTGCTCGTGGAGTTGCCCCCCACGGCTTCAGACAGGGCAGAAACCAAAGGTCTCTAGCTGTGGTCTGCTGGCAAAGTGCCTGCGTCAGCCAGCCCCACCCCTGCTCAAATTATTTGGGCCTCTAGCAGCCCCTGGCCAGGGGGTCCGGGAACATTTTACACCCTTCTCTTTCCTGATGCAGATTAGAGGAGTGGATTGGCCAAGGGCTGCAGGTAGTGGGGGTGGGGGAGCACACGCTCTTCCTAGGCAGGGTGATAAAATCCTTACTCATTGTCCCAGACTCCTGCCCACACTGGTCTGGTCTAGACTGGGGGTTGCTCTCCAGAGCCTTGACGTCTTCCGGGCATTTATCTTTGGGGTTTTCCTCGTTACCTCTCTGTGGGGGCCCTTCTGGATACTTTTAGAGAAATTCAGTTTTTAACCGCACAGGGGCTACCGAAAAGGGTCTTGTGAATTTGCCCTGGGACAGTCCCAGTAAGACTCTTATCATTTTCAGGGGGCTATACACCTCAGGGAAGGAGATCTGACACTTTTGGAGACCTCTCTCAGTTTCCCATCAATAACTTTAGCCTGTTTTCTCCTGATCTCACTCCCTCCTTCTTCCCCTTTCTCTGAAAGACAAACAGTAAGGAGTCAAACACACGCTTTCACCAGGTAACAAAATGCAGCAACAATCCAAGGCCAGATTGGATCTACATATTCTTTCCCACCTGTGTTAGTTATCAGTTAATGGCTGCATAACAAATTGTCCCAAAACATTAAAAACTTCAGGCCTAACCATTTATCTTGTCAAATAATTTCAGCTGTTGACTTAGTTGCTTTCTCTTTACTGAGACAAAATACGCAAAACCCACAAGTTAAAGGAGGAAAGGTTTATTTTGGGTCACATTTTGTAGAGGTTTCAGTCCATAATTGGCTGGCTCCAAGGCAAGTTGGTATGGGAGAGGGGCATTGCAGAGGAGAAACGGTTCACGGCAGGGCAGGCAGAAAGCAGAAAACAGCAAGCAGACAGCCTCTCCCTTTTATCCCATCTGGGTTACAAGCCTTTTGGTTGGTGCCACCCTCACCCAAGGCGGGGCTTCTGTTTTCAGTAAATTCATTCAGGCACCCAGAGCTGTGCTAATTCCAATCAGTGGACTAAATTAGTACCACACACCCTTAACCCCAGTATCACACACCTAGATCCAGTTGCCTCCCAAAGCCCCACCTATGAGCATGTGAGGCTTTGTGGGGACAACTAGATACTAGCCCTAACAGGTGTCAACCAGAGTTCCTGTCACAGGCTGGAAGATTCTCACCCATTAACCCAGATGGCACATGTTGGGCAGGCAGTGCTGGGGATAGGCTGGAGCCCTGAGTCCCTGACCACATGCACCACTCTGTAAGGCCCCTTGGGCATCTTCATAGCATGGCAGCTGGCTACTACCACCACCACCACCCCCCGAGAAAAAAACAGGTAGAAGCCGCAGTGATGCCTTTTATAACCTAGTCTTGTGTTATGGTTTGCATATAGATGGCTCCCCACAAGCCTCATGTAGTCATGGAAGTGGCTCAATCTAGGGTTTGCGATTGACTCATTGTGTAGCGCTGAGATTGGCAGTGTGAGTTCTGCACCCGCCCAGGGGTAGAGCCGACATACAATGTAAGGTCAGAATGGAGGTGTTTTCCTCTTTTTGGCTTGGTTTGCTCTTGCCGCTTGTAGCCGCCATGAACGGCTATCACTCAGCCACACCACCCTGCCTTGGAAACAGCTGAGTATGGACTGAAACCCCCAAAACTTTAAGCTAAATAAACCTCTCCTTCTTTCACTTTGGGCGTCAGGTATTTTGTCCCAGCAAGGAGAGAAAAGTAACCAAGACATCTTGGAAGTACACACATCATGTCAGTAATGTGCTACTGGCTACATGGGTGTGCCCTCTTTATCACACATGGGGGGCACAGAGCAGGAGAGAGGACTGATTGAACACCACCAAAGGAGACTGTCATGTGCATCACATGACAGCAGCACATGGGGAGGAAACAGCAGGCTTGGAATGAGCAAGAGTAATAGGAAGCAGGCAAATACCCCTAAGCCAGGCACTAGCATGGCCCTGTAGATATCTGTGGGAGAGCCAGAAGAGTGGTGAGCCATTAAAGGCTACTGGGTCAGAGGGGTCCTGGGATATCAGGAGCTCCTAGAGATCAGGGAAGTGATGGTGTGTGGTTTAATTTGCATTTTCCTAACGAATGGCAGTATTGCATGCCTTAGATTGCATTACAGTAATATTGCATTTCTCAGCTCATTGACCTGAGAATTTAGGATTTATACCTTCTTTTTTTTTTTTGTTCCTCAATTTTTATTATTATTTAAATTTTTTTACTGTTACATGGTTTTTGTTTTGATTTGGTTTGGTTTGGTTTTTGTTTTTGAGACATGGTCTCACTATGTAGTTTAGACTGGCCTCAAACTCATGGCAATCCTGCCTCAGCCTCTTGAGTGCTAGGATTACAGGTGTGTGCCACCACATCCGACTAGTACATGTTTACAGCACATAATGATCACATGATCACATTTCTCATGAGTAGTTGATACAGGTACACAAAACATGTCAATCTGTTTTTTTAACCCCCTTTCCCTCCCCTTTCTCTCATCTCACTATTGGTATACCTTCCTTTGTGAAATATGTCTTCAAATCTTTGGGGTTTTTTTTTTCCTTTATTTTAAAGAGAATAAAACAATACAAAACAAAACAAAAGAGAACAAAGCAAATCAGAGTAGAACTATACAAGCAACACAGGACTTCACAACAAGACAACAGGAAATCAACAGTGGCTACCATAAGGTCTCTTGTTTTCTTCTTCTTCAAAATAGTTGTCCAAGCCGGGTGTGGTGGTTCATACCTGTAATCCCAGCACTCGGGAGGCTGAGGCAGGAGGATCATTGTGAGTTCGAGACCAACCTTGTCTACAAAGTGAGCTCAAGACCAGCCTGAATGGCATAGTGAGACCCTGTCTCAAAAAACCAAGGGCCAGGAATTTAGCTCAGTGGCATAAGCGCCTGCCTGGCAAGTGCAAGGTCATGAGTTCAGTCCCCAGTGCTGCAAAAAAAATGAAACAAAACAAAACAAAACAAAAACAACAAAATAGTTGTCCATACCTTCACACACAATACAATCAAACAAAACAAAATAGTATAAAACCAATCAAAGCAAAAGAATGAAAGCATTATAGGACTTCCAAACCAGATAACAGGAAATGAACAATGGTTACTATGATGTCTGTTTTTCTTCAAAATAACTGTTCATAACATTACACATTATAAAATCAAACAAAATGAAACAGAATAAAGCTGATTAAGCAAAAGAATGAAAGCATTATAGGACTTCAAAACAAGATAATAGAAAACTAGCCATGATTAGCATAATACATCTTATTATGTTCAAAATAGCTGCCCATACCATCAGACACAGTAAAATCTAACAAAACAAGACAGGACAGAACCAAACTAACAAAACTGTGTAAACAATACAAGAGCTCAAGACAAGATAATAAGAAATTAACATTGGTTTCCACCTTCTCCTCCTAGGTGTTTCCTCCCCTATTACTTTTATAATATCTGTTGTGTTTTTGGCTCCCATTAACTCCTTCAGTTTTTCATGCTAGTGTTCACCCATATGAGTTCAAACTATTTTGCCCATGAACATGATCTCCAGTTGCATCAATTTACCTACAAGAACCTTGAGATTATCCTATTTTATACCTGGGTAACTTTCCATTGTATGAAAATACCGTACCTTTCTTATCCATTCTGTGGTTGATGAGCAGATTTCCCTTGCTTTTTTCTGGTCTCTTTTTACATGGAACAATTATTTGCTCCCCTTTGATTTTCAGTTTATGAATTTCCTTTCGAGTTAAAAGTGTTTCTTGTATACAGTATATTGAGGATCTTGTTCATTGATCCATTCTCCTTGTGTTTCTTTTTATTGCTGAATTGAGGCCATCTACATTACTGGTTACAACCAGTAGATGAACATTGGTTCATCTCTGCCATGCTCTCCTCCTGCTGTTTGCCCTACACTTTTCCTCTTTGTTCAATTGCCTGTCCTGTTTGGCGATCCTCCTCTGCTGCTGTTCCTGGAATCATGGTCATTCTCTCTCTAGAGTATCCTTCAGCACTCTCTGTAGGGTTGGTCTGGTGGTCATGAATTCCTTCAATTGTTCTTCATCATGGAAGTATCTTACATTTCCATCAATTTTGAAAGATAGTTTTGCAGGGCACATCAATCTGGGTTGGAAGTTGTTTTCTTTCAGTATTTGAAACACTTCACTCCAAACTCTTGATGGGTTGTATTTACAAGTCTGCTGTGATTCTGATGAATTTTCTTTTATAAGTGATCTGTTTCTTTTCTCTAACAACTTTTAGTATTCTGTTCTTGTGCTGAATTTCTGGGATCTTGATTATTATATATCTGGGTGTAGATTTATTTTGGTTATGGCTAGTTGGAGTTCTATATGCCTCACTTATCTCTATACCAGATCCTTTTCCCATGTTTGGGAAGTTTTCTGCTATTACTTCAGTAAATAGCATTTTTATTTCATTTGTGTTGACCCCTGCTTCTTCATTGATACCTATCACTCTTAAATTATTTCTCTTCACATCATCTTGCAACTGTTGAATTGTCATTTCCTGGTTCCTTGTTCTTTTTAAAAGATCTTTCCTTTCACAATGGTTAGCTTGAATCCTGTTTTAAAGGTCTGAAAGTCTATCTTCAGCTCTTTCAAGTGGTTTTGCCATCTTTTGATTGACTTTTTAATTTCCTGGATATCTTTTTGAATCTGTTTCATGCATTGTAATTGCTTTTTATATTGTTCATTCAAGGTTTCCATCATTTTCTTACGCTACTCTTTATTGGTCTTTTTTAGATATGCTCAGTAATTCTTTCATTATGTTTTTCATTTCTTTTACCTGAGACATTATTTCTGATCTGATTGCTTTTACAGTCTCATGAAGTTATTTCTTTACTTCAGTTGTTATCCTCTTGGAGATTTCAGGTGTGTGACTTCCATTTTCTTCCATGACTGTATCTCTCAGACTTGTTCTGTGTGAGCTGGAGGTCTGAGACTGCCTTTTGCTCCTTCCTCTTGTCATTCTCCTGGGTTTTACCCAACAAGCTGGTTGTGGGGTCCCAGGCACTTCCCATATTGGCTGTGCCTGTGCAGTGTAGGGGAATGGGACAGGCACCTGGGTTCCTCTGACCCCAGGTTTACAGGGAGGTAGCAGGGAGTGAGGTGGGCTTCTCCAGACCTGTGCAGCTACACTGGGGCTTCCCTGATGGCCAGAGGTATGTGGTAGTGGGGTTGCTTCTCTCAGCCTGTGTGTCTATACTGGGACTCCCACGATGGTGGCAGGCACACAGGGGTGTGTTTGTCTGATTCTCCCAGTGAGTGATGGCTGCCCGAATGAGGCAAGGCCCTCCAATGGTGGCCTGTGGGTGCACAGGGCTTACCTAGCTGCATGTCCCTGCTCCTGCTGGCTGCCCACAGGAAGTAAGCCTTTTGTTGTCAGTGGCTGGCAGGTGGAGGTAGATCTGCTGGTTCTCTCTGCCCACACTGGCTGCCCACAGGAAGTGCCTTCCCATGGCAGAGGGCTGGTTCATTTTTTAATTGGCTTCTTGATTACTTTTTCTTGTTGTTGAGACAAAATACCTGATGCCCAAAATGAAGGAAGGAAAGGTTTATTTCTTACAGTTTGGAGGTTTTAGTCAATACCCAGCTGGCTCCAAGGCAGGGTGGCATGACTGTGGGGGGAGCTGTTCATAGTGACTCACAAGTGGCAAGAGTGAACAGGGCAAAAGGAGAAAAGCACACCTCCTTCTTGACTTTACACTGTATGCCAGCTCCACCCCTAGGTGGGTGCAGAACTCACACTGCCAGTTCCAGTGCTAGACAACAAACCAATCACAAATGCTAGATTCAGCTGCTTCCATGACTACATGAGGCTTGGGGGGCCACCTAGACACAAACCATAATAATTAGGCTGTTTATCTTTTTGTTTTTGAGTTTTAAGGCCTCTTTGTAAGCTCTGGTAGCAGTTCATTTAAGTCATTTCAGACAAAAAGATACAGATATATTTCCTTTCCATAGTCCCATAGGTGGCTTGTCTTTTCATTTTTTATTAACTAAGTCTTTCCTCCCCCCACTTCCCCTTCCCTCCAGTGCTGGAATGGAACCTACAACCTCATGCCCATTAGGCAAGTGCTCTACCATTGAACTACACC
This sequence comes from Cuniculus paca, assembly GCA_004365215.1. NCBI lineage: Eukaryota > Metazoa > Chordata > Mammalia > Rodentia > Cuniculidae > Cuniculus > Cuniculus paca. Next base: position 17,502 of record RJWT010010630.1, read on the forward strand.
CTCAGACCAGCAGTTTCTCATCTCAATGAAGTAAAAATTGACCTTTTAAAAAAATTATTAGTGCTTTTTGGGTCTTAATAAGAGGTAAGTCAGACCAAAAAAGTAAGATTCTAGAGGATTTGAGCATGCCAAACTTTAACACACTGTTGTAGAAAGTAGATGACTACAATTTTGAGCTTTGAGGGGAAAATGAATGCAAGCCAGTGTGTTACGTAGGATTGTCATTTTTTTCATTACTTTTCAGTTAGGAAAGCCTTCCTCTGTTCTACTAGCAATGAGCTCTACAGAAAGAAACAAATGCAAACAAGATAAACAGCCAAATTTGTCAGAAAGAATGTCTCCATTTCCCCACCCCACTCACTGGTCTGGCTCCCAGAACCCACACCAGCAGCTCAAATAGTCCATGGAGATGCCAGCCCACACTAAGGGAAATCTCACTTCTTGCATCTGGCCTGCCTGCAGCATTGTCCGAGCCCATCCCCTCCCCCACACACACGTGTTCCCACAAGCACCCCTGCTTTACTTCCGTGTTTAGGCTTGCCTTCTTGTTCTCAGTCTCCTCCATGTAGCAGTTCAGCTGGGCTTAGTCCTCCATGCCCTTGTCTCACTCCACACTCTCCAGTGGGAAATCGCTTCCAAATTCTTTATGACTGGCGTCTGCTGAATTTATATTTCCAACCTAGACCTTTCCACTCATCTTGGTGTATATGTTTTTAACTGTCTTCTTGGTATTTCCACGAGTCCCCGTAACACTCAGATTGAAATTACCCAAATCATGAACTCATAACCTACATCCCCCACCCTGAATTCTGTCTCTAAACTCAGTCTTTGCTATGCTCCTGTCTCTCCCAGTTACATAATCTGTGTGATTCCACAAGATGAAAATGGAACCCCATCACAATGCCACCCTCTGTGTCCACTCCACCACTACATCCTAGTGGTTCTTCCTCTTGACGCTTCTGCCTGTGGTCTTTTATCTCTTTTACCATCATCCTAGCCTGAGAGGATTTTATCTTTTGTTTAGAAAAGAGCCTCCAACTAGTCTCTCCATCCCTCTGTATAAGTAGCTCCAGTCTTTGCTCCATATGTGTATAGAAAGTTCTTTTCAAACCCAAATTTAACTATGTCCTTGCCACTACAGTTTCTCAGTAAAGACTGAAATCCAGAATACCAAGCCCTGAGATCTGATGCTTGCCTATCCATCCAGCCTCAATCTATATAGTTGGTCCTCCTTACCCATGATTTTGCTTTGCACAGTGTGGTAGGTTGATAACTGGTGGCCAACCTGTAATACCAGCTGAACTGAACCAGCATGGCGCTAAGCATGGATGGCCTGCCTGAGGATTGTTGCCAAGATAAAAAGGAGAGCTGACGAGGAAGGAAAATGTTGTTGGTTCTCCTATTGCCATTGGTTCTCCTAGAGGAACTTGTCGAGCTTCTTTCCTGATACAAACTTGGCTGTTCTCATCATCAGAGGAACTTGGGACCTTGTTGTCTCTGAGAATGGCTGTAGTTCACTTTGGAGGAGTTCTGGTTTTTACTTTACCACTTCCTGGCCCTGGAGGGGAAGATGTGTGCTGTTCAGTCTCCAGGAGAACTTGTCACGCTGGCTTTCTGATATGAACTCGGCTGTTCTCATCATTGGAGGAGCTCGGGACCTCATTGTCACTGAGGATGGCTGTGGTACTTTTCAGGGGAGCCCTGGTCCTTACTTTGAGCATTGTTTCCTGGCTCCAGTAAGAACCTTCAGCCTTCTAGCACATATCTTTCATCCCACTGGCACAGAGTTTCTAACTTCCACTGCTGACCTCTGGGCCTTCCTAGTGCAGATCTATGAAACAGACTTGCATGAGTCATTCTCACGGGCTCTAGACCTCTAGTTGCGCTTGTGGGGGGCATTGTCATGGGCTCTACATCTTCAGTTAGACTCATGCAGGACATTGCTGTGGGATCCATGCCCTCAGCTGGATTCTTTGGGTCTTAATGTATGGATAAATTTCCTGCACTTCTTGTATTTAACTCTTTGAGTGACTATCATAAAATAATTCTGTAAATTATGTGTCCTGTATTGCCTTGTTCTTCTTGCAAACCGTGACTACAACATAGTTTCAGTTACCTTTGGTTAAATGTCATGATTTGAAAACACTAAATGGAAATATACAGAGACAAACAGCTTGTAAGTTTTAAATCACATGCCATTTTGAAGAGCAGAATGTGATTCCATTCTGTCCAGCTAGGAACATGAATCATCTCCTTGTCTTGCATATCCACACTGTGCACTGCCCAGCTGCTGCAGTACCATAGTGCCTGGATCAATTAATCATAATTTTAATAATGGTCCCAAAGTGCAAAGGTAGTGATACTGATAATTTTAGTACAATATATTGTTATACTTGTTCTATTTTATTATTACTTGTTAATCTGCTACTGTGCCTCAATGATCAATTGAATTTTATCATAAGTTGGTAAATATAGGGGAAACACATGGTATAGAGAGTTTGGGTCATCTACAAATTCAGTCATCCACTGGGGTCCCTGGAATGTATCCTCTGCAGGTTTGGGGTAGCTGTATTGTTTTCTTCCTGCTTTCTGCTTTCCAACTGTTCTGCTGATTATTCACTTCCTCAATAATACAACAATCAAGGTGCTTCCTTCTACCATAGGGCCTTTTCTTTTCTCTCTTTTTTAAGTCACTGGGACTCACTATGTTGCCTAGGTTAGTCGCAAACTCCTGGATTCAATTTAACCTCCCGCCAAGCCTCCTATGTAGCTGGGACAACAGGCTCATGACACAGTGACTGGCTATGGAAACTTTCCAAGAGCTGCTTTTTTGCTTGGAGTGTGCTTTCCTTTGTTTCCTTCAGTCAGGTAACTTTTACTCAACCCTTTGGATGTCATTTCTCAGGGACATCTTTTCCTTACTGTCACACTTCATCAAGGCCAGGCCCCAGATAAACAGAGCTTAAAATCCACAGCCTGCACATACCTCCATTGTTTTGTTATCTGTTACTCTAGTTTTGGACAAGTAAACCACAAGAGCCCATGCATTTAAAGACTTAATTGCTACCTGTAACACTACTGGAAGGAGGTGGTAGAAACTGTAGGAGGTGGGGCCTCATGGAGGGAAGGTGAGTCACTGGGGATGTGCCCTTGAAGGAGACTTTGGGAACCCATCCTCTTTTGTCCACATGCCTGCTTTCTGGCTGCCATTAGGTGAGCATTTTCCTCTGCCTTGTGCACCTACCATGATAGACTGTGCCACCACAGGTCCAAAGCAATAGAGCCAAGCAACCACAGACTGAAACCTCTGAAACTATGAGCTAAAATACACGGTCTTAATTACTCTCTCATTGCTGGGGCAAAATACCCAACACCCACAAGTTACAGGAGAAAAGGTTTATTTTAGCTCACAGTTTGTAGAGGTTTCAGTCCAGAATCAGCTGACTTCAAGGCACAGCAGCATGGCAAATGGGCATTGCAGAGGAGAAACAGTGTGCTAGGCCAGAAGCATCCAGCCTTCCTTCCCTTTTTGTCTCATCTAGGTTAAAAGCCTACCGGTTGGTGCTACCCACACTCAAAAGTGTATCTTCCCATTATCCACACCCAGAATTATGTAAAACCAATCAGTGGACTAATCCAGCTGTCACACATCTATAATCCAGCCAGTTCCCAAAAGCCCCACCTATGAGTGCATGAGACTTTGGTGGGGGGACAGCTAGATATAAGCATTAACATTCTACTCCTGACCCCCAAAAGACTCATGTGCATACTTCTATGCAAAATTCATTTAGTCTATCTCTAAGAATTTCCAAAGTCCTAATAATTGCAGCTATGCTGAAAGGTTCAAGTTCAAAGTCTCCTCTGAAATTTAAGGCAAATTCTTAGCTGCAAACTCCTGTAAAGTAAAAAAAGTTAAACTCTTCCAACATATAATAGCACAGGATAAACACTCCCATTCCAAAAGGTACAATAGTCCAAGTCCAAAGTATCCTGTGACATTTAAGGCAAACTTTTAGCTGTGAACCCCATATACAAATGAAAAGAAAGTTAAATGCTTGCAATATATAATGACACAAGATAAATATTCCCATTTCAAAATAGGGAGATAGAAAGAAATGAGACCAAAGGAAGATCAAAATCCAGCAGGGCAAACATTAGATTCTGTAGTTCCAAGGCCAGCATCTGGGGCAATCTATGGCAAGATAAAAATTCCAAAAGGTTTGGGTAATCCTGTCCCTACAGCACTGCAGTGGTTGTAGCTCCCATTGCTTCTTTCTTGGGTTAGCTTTGCTCACTCTTTGTAGCTATCCTCAACCAATTCACATTCCTGGCTACTCCAATATTCGGGGGTGTCCTCTGCACCTTTGACTTCACACCCATAGCTTCACAGACTGCCCTCTCAGGGGCCCACTGCCTTCTTATGAAATCTGAGTGGAAGCCTCTCTGAACTCACAACTCTTGCATTCAGCCTATCCCTAAAACCAGCATCATATGGATGATGTAAAGGTCCACCACCAGCTGGAGCAGTAGCCAGGCTTCCCTTCCTGTTGCCTATAGGGGGTTAAATTCTTGGGTTTCTGAGCACTATGAACCCAATCCCAAGGAACAAATTCCCTAGGCTGCCACTATTCTGGAACATGCCAGCCAAGATCTCTCTTCTCAAAGCAAAGTTTTTCACCTTCACAATTTTGAGGCAGCAAAGGGTGCAGTCCTGATTCCTTCAGGCTGTCTTACCTATTGTCCAGTTCCAGAGTACTTAGCTTTTTAATGCTAATCTTTTCAGCAAACAAGTTTTCCTCCTCTCCATCTTTGCAGGCTGCAACTTTACCAGAACTCCCTTTCTGTTCAAATTCAAAATTTTAAACCATTCTGCTGGATGATTTGCTCTTGATTCTCAAGGCACAGTTAGCTAAAAGCCACCAACAATAACAGTGCCTCACATTAAACTACCTTGAAATTTCTTTTGCCAGATTAATTAATCCACTTGCCTTAATCTCAGTCTCATGCAATGTCTCTGGACATGTACAAAATTCAGACAAATTTTTGGCTAGAGCATAACATATATGGCCTGTGTCCAACCACCAGTGCAATTCTTGTTTCCAGCTGGAACTTCCTGAGCCTGGTATTTACTGGTTGCATTTCTTTCAGCATCCTGGTCTTCTGAGCTCCAATCTGAATCTCTTATCATAGCACTCCAGGGCTGCTTCTCCAGCCAGCAACCCCAGACCTTTCCAAACTCTCCCTGCAAACCACTGCCAAAGGCTTCTAAACCACATGCACAAGTAGCATCACATCACTGATCTCACCCTTGGTACCAAAAATCTGTCTTAGTCAGGGTTCCCTAAAGTAATGGTAGGCTTACAATGATTGCGGATGTGGAAGAATGCAAAAAAGCTGTCTGTGCGCTGGAAAGCTAGAGGATTCAGTCAAAGGAGAAGACCAGGAACTCACTGCAGTATCCCATTAGTAGCTGAGGGTCTCTGTTGGAAGGATGAAGAGTCTGAGCTAGAAGCCTAGAGACAGAAGTCCCAAGGTGATGGCAAAGATTAGAGCTCTTTCAAAGAAACCAAAGCAAGATTTCTTTCCTCTTTCATTTTTATTACATCCAAGATGAAAGTCTATTGGTTGGTGCACCCTAGGTTGGGTCTTCTCATTATTCACACCCAAAACTGTGCTAAACCCATCAGTGGACTAATCCAGTATCACAAACTCATCATTCAGCCACCCCTCAAAAGCCTCACCTATAAGTACATGAGGCTTTGTGGTGAAATCTAAGTATAAGCCATAATGTACAGCTTGCTTGCTTTCTTTCTTTCTTTCTTTCTTTCTTTCTTTCTTTCTTTCTTTCTTTTTTATTTTGAAAAGAATACAATCAAACAAAACAAAACAGAGTAAAGTCAATCAAAACAAGGCAACGAACATGGTACATGACTTTTAACAGGGTAAAAAGCAATTGGTAAGGCTACCAAAATGCCTCCTGTTATCTGCAGTATACCTGCCCATACCATCAGGGATAAGTAAAATCAAACAAAATACAACAAACTAAAACAGTAGAAACAAAACAAAACATAACAAAACAAAACAAACAAAGCAAAACAATAAAAGCAATACAGAATTTCAAGATATTAGCAAAACAGCATTGGCTACCATAATATTTGTTATCCTCAGGATAGTTGCCTACACCTTCAAACATATTACAATCAAACCATACAGAATAGAGTAAAATCAATCAAAACAAACAATGAAAGCCATACAGGGTTTCTAAACAAGCTAATTGGACATCCTCGATGGCTGCAATTATATATTTTGTTATCTTTAAAATAACGTCCATGCCATCAAGTATAATAAAATCAAACAAATCAGAATAAAATGAAACTAATCAGAACAATGAATACAATCTAAATTTCAAATCATGATAATAGATTAATAGTGGTCATTTCTTTCCCTTTTTAGATAATTCCTCCCCTTTGACTTTCCCAATATGTATTGTGCATTTTGGATCC
>RJWT010010631.1:0-24017 GCA_004365215.1 Cuniculus paca
GCTGTGAGAAAGAGCGGGCAGAAGACCTGACCTGTGCAGAACAGGTGAAGACCCTTGGAAGAACTTGGGTTTCAGCAAAAGCTACACTAAGGGTGTGAGAAGGATTTTGAGAGGAGAGCTAGCTAGAGCTGACAGGGCCTGAGTGGGGCCGGGGTGACACACGCAACCCTGCTCTGGAAGGACTGTAACCCTGCTGGCGGGAGAACAGAAAGACCTTAAAATCATAATCCATGATGCTATTTCTTGAATTTGATTTTTTGGTTATTTATTTATTTGGTACTGGGGATCGAACTCATGACTTCGTGCTTGCCAGGCAGGCGCTTATGCCACTGAGCTAAATCCCTGACCCTATTTTTTTTTCCCCTGGCCCTATTTTTTATCTTCTTGAGACAGGGTCTTGCTATGTAGTTCTGGCTGTCCTTGAACTCACTGTGTAGCGCAGGCTGGCCTTTAACTGCTGTGAGTTGGAGGCCAGCCTGGGAGACGAAGTGAGTTCAAGGACAGCCTGAACCACATAGTGAAACCCTATCTCAAAAAGACAAAAAATAAATAAATAAAATCAGTTTAAAACTCCCTTTTAACTCACATATGGGTAAACAGTCTTGAGGCAAAATAGTCTCCTGCTTTACATTATGTGGCAAATTACCAAAGAAACCAGTGGGAACAGACTCAGAAGGGAAGAGGATCTCAATGGGGGTGTTTGTTCCCACGAATGCAGCCCTTTTCCCTATAGGAATAAGATCCTGAACCCTGAGGTGGGACCCTTACAACTCACCAGACTTCAGAGAACCAGCGTCTCATAAAGGAAACCTGGGCTAAGAATGCAGCTCATTGGCACACTTGCCTAGCATAGAGGCCCGAGGCGGGATTGATTCCCAGCGCCACACGCACGGGAGACCTGCCCCGGGCAGGGCTGTGGAACTCCTGGTGCCCTTGGCCAGCAGTGGAAGTGGCTGAGGAGGCAGGTTGGGGGGATTTTCATTGCAGGCCTGTGTGTGAGGACCCCAGTGCTACCACAAGCCTGAAATTGGGGTGGCGTGAATCGGAGGCCAGCTCTTTCCCAGATTGCCTTTTCTCTGGAGAAGGAGGCCTCTGTCTTACATTCCCCACTGCAAGTTGCCCTAGCTAGACCTCCCACGAAAAAGCTGCTCCTAGCCACCTTCTTACAAGACCTTCCGGCTGTCTGCTGAGCTGCAACAGGTTGCGGCTCAGAAGCCAGTGCCCACGGCAAAGTGGGGGCAGGTACAAAAATAAACGGAAGGCTTGCTTTAAAGTAGTTCAGACGCGAATAGAGTTTACAAATACAGAAACACATGAGGAGATGTTTGTGTCAATGCCCACACCAACAGCTTTGCTCTAGTCAAAATTCTTGGTAGCTGAGTGGGTGTACATGTGGGGCGCGAAGGAGACAGATTAGAGGGGTTAATGTCATATTTTTCTGTTTTCTGTTTCAGCTGAGAGAGAGATATGCTACAGCTCTAAAGAGAAGCAGTTAAATTATAATCACAACTATATAAAAATGTGTACAGGGAGAAGGGGTTGAAAGCAATATGCAAAAATGAAAATAAATGTGTTAGTCAAGGTAAGATTTTGGATACTTTCTTCCCAAATTCCTAATCCTGTTCAACATTTCTGATTATATGTTTCAACCTTGCAAATTTTTATTTCCTGGTGGTCTAGTTCATCTGTTTTTGTTTGCTTGTTTGTTTTGTTTTTAAACAGTGCAGGCTGGCCTGGAACCTACGATGTAGCCCAGGGTAGCCTCGAATTTGTGGTAATCCTGTCTCAGTCTCCCTAGTGGTAGGATTACAGGTGAATGCCAGCATACCTGGCTAGTTAACCTGATTTTATCAAATGACAGTTTCCCCAAATTCTTATTTGTTGTCCATCACAGCAGTTTTTAGGCTAGCAAATGCTGGGACACAGCTAAGCATTTTAGAGGACAGGTTATTAGACAGACTGTGTTCCAGTCTTAACAGTAGACACAACAGAGCTATTTAAAAAGGAAGGCAGAGGGCCAGCGTAAGCGTCTGCCTGGCAAGCGCAATGTCGTGAGTTCGATCCCTGGTACCTAAATAAATAAATAAGAAAGCAGAGCGTGAACATGTGCATGTAGAACAATCACAAGTGAAAGTAACTGAACAAGCGCAATTTAGTCTAGCAATCTACACATGCAGACATGGAGCTGGACAATGGAACTTTCTGAAAGGACTCCCAAGTGTGTTCTAGCTACTGAAGGCGAATGAGGATCTGAGATGAGTGGTGATTCATTTTTCATAGGACATGAACTCCTAGGGTGTCTGAAAAAAAAATGTACACATAAAATTTTAAATATGGTACTGGCGTCACTTTCATAACTGTTAACTTTCTAGGCAATGTTCTAAAGGTCTTCTTCCTAAGTGGTTTGAAGATAGAGGAACTCAAAGTTTTATTCTTGCCATGCGTAGAAAACAGACAATCTGATTATGCCTCGAGTTGTCAAAATGTGGAGGCAACGTGTGAAAAAACTAAATATGCTCATCTTTCAGACAGTGATCTGCTGCGATGTATATACTTAGTGCAGCGGGAGAAGTGGGTCAGCCTCCCCCACGCCCTCCCAAATAAAGTAGCAAGGAAATGAGCTGCTCACTCTGCTCTCTGTGGAAGACCCAGGAGTGCTCTTAACTTAAAAAGATGTGCAACACTCTAGGCCTGCAGAGCCATCTGAGAGCCCTGGGAACCACATTACCTCCCAGTCAGCACAGGGTTTTTGTTTTGAGATGCATCTTGTTATGTTGCCCAGACTGGCTTCAAACGCTTGGGCTCAAGCAGTCCTCCTGCCTCAGCCTCCCAGGTGCCTTGGCTCTTGCACAGAGTTTAACCCAGACTATTTGCCAGTCTTTCTGGGCCCAGATTAGTATTCTATGGCTTCCTGGAACCCAAATGGTATGCCTCAAGCAAAGGGGGTCACTGAAACATCTTTCAGCCTCTGTCTATGGGACCTTTTCCTGGGTCCCTCTGCCAAGTGACACCATGTGGCTTGCACTTTAATATTCTGGGTTTTTTTTTCTTTCTTTCTTTTACAGGACACATTACCTTAGTTTTCCAAACTTCTCTTTGATATATATATTTCAGGTTCTAATGAGAGGATAATTCATGGGAAATGGTGGCAAAATCTTTCTGACATTCCCTCGGGCATCTCAGCCTGAAGGCTGTGCAGTTACTTAGACCAAAGAAAGAACCATGGTGGCTGGCAAGGCATAGCCTCTCATGCGGCTCTGGCAGCTGCACTGGCAGGCATAACGTTCAGCACAGGCAAATGGCAGGGGAGACTTGGTGTGGGCACTTCGCGAAGATGGCAAACAGAAGACAAAGGGTGGGTCAGCGGCACAGCTTGTGATGGCCTAATCTAGCTGTCCCATTTCCTCCCCAAATATGCTGTCTCAAGGAACCTAAAAGAGAAATATTTTCTTGTTTAAAAACCACTTATGGGGGCTGGGGATTTAGCTCTGTGGCATAAGCGCCTGCCTGGCAAGCACAAGGTCTTGCGTTCGATTCCTGGTACCAAAAACAAAACAAAACAAAACAAAACAAACAAACAAACAAAAAAACCACTTGTGGCTGGGCATGGTAGCTCCCACCTATAATCCCAGCACTTGGGAGGCTGAGGCAGGAGGACCACAGTGAAGAGGCCAGCCTAAACTACATAGCAAGACCCTGTCTCAAAAAGCAAAACTCCTCCCCACCCCACAAAAAACCAAAAACTTGTGTTGGGATTGGAGGTGTAGCTCAGTGGTACAGCACTTGACTAGCATGTACAAGGCTGTAAGGCTCTGTGTTCAATCCCTACGACCACCCGGGGTGGGAGGATCACTTGTGTTTGACACATCCCCTCATAACCTACTCACTATGTTCTGATCACTAACATACACACTAAGCGAGCTGGCTCAGGTCTATTCGGTGTCTGCCTCGTTTACAAGGGCTTGTGTGCACGCATGTTCACACACACACATTTTCCGATCATTCTCCCTGGTCTCGGATCTGTTGTTTGCTTGAGCCTCCACCAGCAGCACTGGGCAAGAAAGGAAGCCCATTTACAACAATATGCTTCTTTTATCTTTACAATCAGTGGCCAACTGTTGGTGGGAGTGTAGACTGGTACAACCATTCTGGAAATCAGTGTAGAGACTCCTCAAAAGACTAGGACTAGTGCTCACTTTGGCAGCATATGTACTAAAATTGGAATGATACAGAGAAGATTAGCATGGCCCCAGGGCAAGGATGACACGCAAATTTGTGAAGCATTCCGTATTAAAAAAAAACTTAGGACTAGTGGTTCCATTTGACCCAGCTATCCTCTGCTTGTATCTTCCTGAAAGAACAAAAGCATCATACCACAGTGATATATGCACACCCATGCTTATAGTGGCACAGTTTGTAAAACCTAAATCTTGCAAACAGCTTAAATGTCCATCAACCAATGAATGGATAAAGATGTGATTCTTTTATACAACAAAGTACTACTCTGCCATAAAGAAGGATAAGCTTGAGACATTAATAGGTAAATGGATACACCTTGAGACCATACTCTTTCTTCTTTTTTCTGTCTTTTTGAGACAGGTCTCACTATGCAGTTTAGGCTGGCCTTGGGCTCAGTTTGTAGCTCAGGCTAGTCTCCAACTTGCAGTGATCCTCCTGCCTCAGCCTCCTGGGATTACAGGAGTACGCCACCATGCCCAGCTGAGACCATACTCTTTAAGTGAAATAAATCAGATACACGTGTAAATACCACATTGTTTCTCTGGTGTGAGAAACTGAAAATATAAATAAAGAACAAAGTATAATATGTATTGTGAAATAGGAAGAAAATGTTCAAATGGAAAGGGGAATGGGGGGGAGAAAAAGACAAGAAAAAAAAACAAAAAAAAGAAATAAAGCTTTTGTAAATGAGGAGGGGAAAGGGGTTGAAGGATGGGAAAAAAAGAAACAAGATGTATCATGTACAGATACAAATTCCCTATGATAAATAGTATTATGTATACCTAAAATGTACCTATAAACTTAATAAAAAATGAAATCAGTGGCCAAAATGATACCTGCGATTTCTCTTAGCTCTGCTTTGCCCAGGTGACCACATGTAAATCCAAACTGGCTGCACTGCTGGGAACACTTTTTCTGTCTTTTGTCACGTGACCTCAGACCTTTCCGCTCCGGGGCCTCTTTGCTGAACAGCCTGGAGGGATCCTGGTGTGAACTGAAGTTCAGGGAGTTCCCAGTTGCTTGCCCACTATTATCATTTCGTCCCCAAAATGGATGCCTTGAGCTTTACGATCTCCCTCTCAGCAATTTTTATTATTGTTGTTGAGTGTGTCAGTAATTCATTTACCTCTGCTCCAGTTTCTCCACGAGGACTGTCAAAGTCTGAAGCCCCAAACTGAAAACGGAAGGTTGTGCGGCTCCCACAGAGCCAGGCACAAGACCCCCTGCCGGGTTTCCGCAGTGGCCTGCTTCTCCTGCGGATGCACCCAGCGTCAGGTGCCGGCGCAGGTGGGCCGTGCCAGCCTGCAGGGCGGCTGCTGACTCACGCCTCCTCTGGGATCCGGGGACCCCAGCTCCCCTGCTCCTCAGGCACAGTGGCCCCGCCACCCTCCAGGGCCTCCCCTGGTCTGTGCCACTGCCCTGGCCCCGAACCCACCTGGAAGACGTCGTTGGCACACTTGCGGCACAGGTTATGCTGGCAGGGCAGGATCACCACGGGCTTGGAGAACATTTCCAAGCAGATGGGGCAGATGAGCTGCTTCTCCAGGTTGTCCATGCTGTGCGCATCCCCTAGCAGCGGCTTGAAACCCACCGCGAAGTTCATCCCTTGGTGCTGGTGCCTGACCGGGCTGTGGCCCTTCCTCTGGCCTTGTCTTGCTGCCTCTGGGCCCTTCCTCCTCGCCTTAGACTGTGCGGATTCTTAGGTTGCCTTCCGTTGCTCCCTCCTGAAATGGTGCTGTGCTAGTCCCTGTCCCTTCCCCAACAGCTGCCTGTCCCTGCTCCTCGCCACACTTCTCCGTCCTTCCTTGCTACTCACCAGGCACATGCAGCTCTATCCCCCCCTCCCTGGGAAATTTTTGTTCCCCAAGTCACCGTGTCACTCGCTCTGTGGGCAGCACTGTTTGTCCCTTACTTCCCAGAGAGGAGATTAATCTTACAGTGGGGGTGGGGAGACCAGGGGCATCTGTGTGACATTCCAACTCCCAATTTAGCTCATGTAAGGCGAGCTACAGCTGTCACAGACAGACGAGTGACCCTGACTCACTCACTCTGGGCAGTGGCAGGGGTGACAGTCACTGCTCCTGGTGGAAGGTGGGCCAGCAAAGGCGTGCGCTCTCCCTTGTCAGCACCCAGAAGCTCCTGTGAGCCAGGCCCCTGTGCCCTGGCTGGGCCCTTCTTCGGCTGGCAGGGGAGGCACCACGCACTGCTCAGGTTGAGAGGAAAGATCTGGCCAGACTGGCACAGCAATGTTTACCCCCGCCCCCCAGGCTTAGCCAGAGACCCTGGCCTCTTCCCCACGGCTGTGTGACTCAGAAGGGGGGCAGCACAGACTCGACAGCCTCTTTCCCAGACTTCTAGCCTGTGTGCTCTTACCCAGCCCTTTCTTCTGTCATCTGAGGAAAGGAGACTGCTGTGCCAGGCCTGAAACTGATGTCCCTACAAAGTGTGCAATTCTAGTCCACAAACACTTTGCTGAAGCCACTCTGAGGATTTTAAATTTGTTTGGAAATTGGGAGAAGCTAAGCTGGGCAGAAAGGTCAGGGGGCTATTTTGGGCACCAGGAAGTCAGGCTCTAGGGATTTTAGAGCTCTGACAAAGCCACAGTCACCAGGCTCTTGGCAGGTTTGGCCCCAACTCCACAGTTGTCCTGGACTCTCCTCTCCATGTCAGGCTGGTCCCAGATGTGAGCACTGGATTTTTGTCTGTTCCTCTCGTTGGGTTTTTCTCTATCCCAGACACAGCTTGTCTTTTTAAAATCTCTTTTATTTACTGACATTCCTTGGCCTTTCTCCTAGTGAGGGGAGAGAAGTTTGAGGCATCCCTTGGATTCCATGCAGATGAGAGATGAATGGTGTGGGGAAGATGCTGAGGACGCAGCACGAAGACGAGAGAGTGGGGTCAGGGTCTGCAGCGTACGATCTTTCTCCTATCACGTCTCACGCCTGTTTTAAGAACCAACTCTACAGTGATCAGCCTGGGTACAACGTGGTAAGGATGGAGACAAGCAGGTATAGATGGATGCGCGGACTGCTGTCAACCTACCGGACCAAGACTAACACGGGGCCTGGGCGGAAACTGAAGGCTGGGGAGGATCCAGGACAGGTGGCTGTCTGCAAGACTCAAATGCACTCATTTCCCAAGTTGGCTTGTGGTGGCCTAGGTGAGGCTGCAACACCCATGGTGTGGGCACCAGAGGATGAGACCAGCCTCAGAAGGGTGTAGTGGTTTAGGAATGCAGTGGATGCTAGGCGTTCTTGGTATCCAGTGTTGTAACAAAGGAGGACTTACTGGTATAGAAGCTCCCAGAACAGGATCTGCCCTGCTCAGCAACCAGGATCTTGGTGGAGGTAGTGCAGGTGACTCAGGCACCTGCCTGACATTGGCTCAAATGCCAAGACAAGCACCAGAAAAGGAAGCCTCAGGAAAAGTTTGCTGTCACTGCCTGAGGCCTCACGCAGGTAGGGGTGACAGTACTGCTCTCTGACAGATTAAAGTGGGACTGGAGATAGAGAGTAGCTGGAGATCCTGTATGGCCAGGATTAGGGCCAGAGATGGTATCCTTACGGGATGGTCATCATCAATGCTTCTGAAGTAGGAATTCTTACAAGAGGAGGAATCAAGTTAGAGTCAGAGTCAGGACAGGGCTACTTGCTCCTTTCTCCAATGTGTCCTCTGGACTGAGCAGCAGAGGGCACCCTCACAGGGCCAGAACCTAGTGGCAGAAGAAGTTGGCACTGTATTAACCAGAAGAAACAATCACCTAGAATTTAGGGCAGATTCCCTCTCTACAAAGATACAAACCTCTGGAGTCCATTCTATGAGCATATAAACTTTCCACTAATGAAGTTAGTTTATATAGTTTGCAGGTTTTTTTTATTTATTTGTTTAGTGGTATTGAGGATTGGACCCAAGGTATTCCCCCTGGGCTATATCCCCAGCCCTTTTTTGTTTTTAATTTTGAGATAAGGTCTCACTGAAGTCACTAAGTTGCCCAAGCAGGGTTCGAACTTGCAGTCCTCTTGCCTGAGAGCACTGGGATTACAAGCATGAGCCAGCAAGCCTGGATATAGCCTTCACTTATTGCTGCCTTTCAGTTTACATACCTCATCCTTCTTCCTACTGTATTAATAATCTTCACTATCTTCATCTTTTCCAAAATGATGTTTTCTCCCTAGGATGGAATTATATACATGTTTACATATATAAGCATTTAATAACAAGTTTTTAGTCTACAGATGAGAAAACTGTGACCGTGTAGCTCTCAGTGAGCATTATAAGGTGGCATCGGTGTGAACTTCAGCTGACCCCCCCCCATTTGGAATGGGAATAATCTCAGATCTTACCCTTCTCCTTCTCCTCCTTGTTTTGCAAACCCAGGCCCTTGTGTATGCTAGGTGAGCTCTCTACCACTGAGCTACACCCCCAGCTCATTTTTCTTTGGAGCAGATACAATAAACTGCATGTTTTCAACGACTGCCATTTCTAGGAAAGGTGTCTCACACCATTCCTTAGCTTAGCAATTAGAAGCCACCAATGCGACATTCAAACTGCCAGTTCATGGCATAAGGCACTCAGAAATATTATCGAGCTCCTTTTTCTTCATTTTTGCCCCAATGCCAGACTTGAAACCGCCATAGTTAGGGACTAACTTGCCATTTTCACAGGTCTTTCTCATCCCCAACCTTTTCTTTCATTGCTAATCCAGATCTGACCTCAGTATCTCACCTGCACTTGAAAGGCCTCACCTGCACTTGTAGGTTGTGTCCGGACATTCTGTTGTTTCTGCCTATTCGTCTCCTCGGGTGGTGGTTTGAGTGCTCCGCAGCAAAAACAGCAGCAGCAGCAGCAGCAGCAGCAAGTGAGCAGTGCGCATAGAAGGACGAGTGTCTAAAAGGTAGCAGAGAGGCCTCAGTCCAGCTGCACTTCTGTGTTTCCATTCATGCTCCCTCCCTCCTCACACCCAGAGAATCTGTCCTAGGGACTAGAGGAGCTGTGTACCTTGAACCAGCAACTATTGACTATAAAATAGTATCTAACTCCATCTTCGCCAAAGTGATCATAGAGGTATATTCCAAATGAGCCATGTCGGTCATAGATTTTCCGCTTCTTAGGGTCACTCAGTACAGCATGGGCTGTGTTGATTTCTTTGAAGATTTCTGCAGCTTGAGGGTCCCCTGGATTCTTGTCTGGATGATACTGCAAGGCCAGTCTCCTATCCAAAAGGAGGATGGGAGGAATGCGAAATGGCTGGGGATGGTGGGTGAGGATGAATGGAGGGACAGGTCTATAATAGTGTCAAGGAATGCACAGGATGTGGTAAAAGATGGAGGAAGCAGCCAAGATCTATATATCTTCCCATGCCACCCTAAAGAGGGTGATGACCTCTTTCAGTCCCAAATAAAGGCTTCTTGAGATCTAAACAGGGGTCTGAAAGCAAAATTAAAAGAAAAGGGAGAAATTCTAGAGTTCAGTCAAGGGCCAAGGTCTGAACCTGTAGGACTTTTTGATGTCTTCAGGTGAGGCACCCTTCTTAAGTTCTAGCACTGCATAGAGGGTTGTCCCACTTTTGGACAGCCGGCGGGCTGCTTCGTCCACATGAGACATGTTCTGGACCAAAAGGACAAGAAAAACATGGCAGTGAGTGGGTACTAGGACTGGCAGGATAATACAGGTGACCAGAAAAGCATTCAAGTTCAAAAAGAAAAAATTGGCGTGCGGGGTGGGGGGATGGGCGGGTACTGGGAATCGAACTCAGGACCTCAGGCTTGTCAGGCAGTCCCTGCACCACTGAGCTAAATCCCCAAGCCCTTGAAGTTCATTTTAGTCTTTTTTTTTTTTTGTACCAGGGATTGAACTCACAACCTCGCGCTTACCAGGCAGGTGCTTGTGCAGCTGAGCTAAATCCCGGGCCTTTGAAGTTCATTTTAAAGAGGAAACATTTTGCCCTTCCATTTCCCAACATCCTCCAGGTGCCCAGACCTCCACTCACCCCAAGCCTGGAGAGGCATAAGTCATGAGAGGCTGACGCCAGGGAAAAGCCTGATTTTATCCAGGGTTCTTACGTAAGTACACAGCCCTATGCCTGTCCCTGCTCAGGGTTGAGTTATAAGAAGTTGGGCATCCCCAGTCCCTAACAGGTTGGGTGAGCAATGGGGGAAGAGCCACAAAGGCCAGGAGAGAAACAATGCAGACTATCATGCACCATCCCAGGAAGTCAGGTGTCCAGAAGCCCGGCAGACGCAAACAGGGTCTTGCAGCCATGCCCGGGACTTGCTTCTTCTTCCCCCACCCTCTGCTTCCCAAACTGTCCAACCTCTGGCGCTCTGAGACGGGGCAGCTGGGACAGCAGAAGCTGACTCAGACGCTGAAGCGGGAGGGAATGCTGCAGGGCAGGGGTTGGGGGGCGGCCCAGGATGGAGAGCATCCAGCAGAGGCCTGTGAGGCTGGTGGCCTGGTGAAACAGGGTAAAGAGCTCAGAAGGGGCACTCCTCATGCCCTGGGGGCTCAGCCCTCTCCTGACTCTCCTATTTGAGCCTCTTCACTCCGAGTCACTCCCTGAAGCCAGCTAAGCCTCACAAACCTTTCATCCTCCTGGGTGTGAAACTTCACACCGCCAGTTCAGCAGGCCGACTGCGCTTGCGTGCGGCTGCGCAGTAGTCACTGTGGGGGCCTTTTCTGTGCGCAGGCGGGGCGGGCCACGTTAGCCCTGGGACTTTTTTGGCTCCAGGAGGCGCTCGAGCTGCGCAGGCCCAGTGCTGAGCGTTGTTCCCGTGGCTGGGCGCGGTGCGTCCCCCTTCTCTGGTCTGGGGCCAGTAGTGGTCCTGATCCCACGCGTGGCTTTCCAACCCAGTTGCAAAAATCAGCAGGCCTGCCCACGTGGCAGTTGTGAGGTATGGCTGCGGCGGCGAGCCTCCTCAAGAGGCGTATTACTTTCCCAGTCTTCCTCAGAACTTAGGTCTCTCGACTTTCTTTCCCCTCCACCTGGAAATTCATCCCCAGAGTTTGCGACTCAGATGTCAGTGCTCCTGAGGGGCTTTCCTTCTTCCCCTGCCCCCAGCCTCGTTGTTCCCACCGTGCCATGTGACCTATTATATTGTAACAATTCATTGGCGTGTCCTTTGCTTTTGCTTTTGTTTTGTTTTTGTTTTTTTGAGACAGGGTTCTCCTTATGTGGTTTAGGCTGAACCTGAACTTTCTATGTAGCTCAGACTGGCCTTGAACTCTCAGCAATTCTCCTGCCTCAGCCTCACGAGTGCTGGAATTACAGCCATGTGTCACCACGCCCGCTTGGCATTTAGAGACTTTCCTGAAGTCGTTAGTGGTCTTCAGAAACTTTATTTAAATATTATCCTGCCATGACGGTGGGACCATGATATATATATATATATATATATATATATATATATATATATATATAAAATCAAAGTTGGATATTTACATTGTTTTTAACTACTTGATAGTATAAAACCTTATAATGAAAATTCTTAGATATAAATTCTGGAACAAATCTCTGTCTCTTACGCTCTCTCTCTCTCTCTCTCTCATGGTTTTTTGAGATAGGATCTTACTATGTAGTTCAGTCTGGTTTGGCACTCACTATGAAGCCCAGCCTGACTTAGGATTCATGACGATTCTCCTGCCTCAGGCTCCAAGTGTTGGGATTACAGGTGTGCACTCCCACGCCCGGCCAAATCTCTGATTTTTGTCTAAGGATAGATTCCTGGAAGTGAAGCTGTTGGGTTAAACTGTATATTTTGGAAGCTGTTGATCCATATTGGTTAGGCTTCTTCCCAGACAGGTACCAAAAGTGCCATTGTGCACCCTGACTTGAAGGGCGTGGGAGCCTGACCTTACGTCCTGTTTGTAGTATTGGTTGGTTTCCTTTACCGAGGAATGCTCAAGGGCTCCTGTGACGTGTAATTGAAATAGCTTTATTATTTCAGTACTTGTCTGTTACCCCTCTGTGGCTTTTAATCACATGCCTCTATTAAATTTATTGGTGCATATTTCCCTTGCCTCTTAAGTTTGTTTTTGTCTTTTTGAGACAGGGTTTTACCATGCAGTTTAAACTGGCCTTGAACTCACTTTGTAGCCCAGCTTGGCCTTAAACTTGCAGCAATTCTTCTGCCTCAGTTTCCCTCCCAAGTGCTAGGATAACAGGTGTGTGCCATCATGCCTGATTGCCCCCTAGGTTTTAAGTTGTTAAGTCAGTAATCCACTCCAAGAGATGCCAGCTATTTAAGCAAACAGGGTCCATATGCAACAGGTATAATGATCCCATAGATCTGTGATCAGTGCAGGGGGAGGGATGAAAATCGTTGTCATCACCTACCCAGTCTACAGGCTCTGGGGTCAGCTGAGTTTCAATGTTATTTGCCTAAAGAGAAGGTGCTCAAGCTGACCATGCTTCGACGGTTTGTTCTATGCCAGATTTCTCTAACTAACCACCAGCCTTTTATCAGCATTTTGGAATAACAGGATTAGCAGAACAAGTCAGCTTCACTTCCCTGGGAAGAGAAAACAGAAGGTGTCAGTGCACTTATAGATGATCCCTTACCTCAGCCTCCACAGCCTAGCATGATCCTGCCTCTCACTCCAGAGTCATGGAGAACCACTGACCTGCTCACTCTTGGTTTCTGCCTCACTGCTTTGAAGACACCGTGTTCCCTCCCACCTCAAGGGCCTTTGATGACATTGTTCCCTCCGCCTGGAAGGCCTCTACCCAGGTGATTTTTGTGGCTGACTTCTTGTCCTTCAAAGGTCTCAGTTTTGTTCCTACCCAGAGCGGTCTTTAAACTGAGTTTTTCTGCCCTCTTGCCACCTCCTGATACTGTCACTATCATTTATGAATATATATGCATTTGTAGATTGATTTGTTTGAAGTCTGCCTTCCTAGTTGACAGTGAGACCTGTGAGGGCAGGGACCTTGTTTGTCACCTCTCTATCTGGCCACGGTAAGTGAAGTAATGATTTGCTGAATGCACTATAGACAAGGAATCCCTCAGCCAGTGGACTATAAGCCTGAAGATTGGCCTATAGCAAAAATTCTGTGGGAAAGAAGCTGGGAAATAGGATAGAGCTACAAGGCCCATCATCTCTGACACAATCCTAGACAAGAAGAGGCAAGAGTAGGAAAGAAGACAACAGAAATATAATATGCAATGTGATTCTGAGCTCACTCCTTATTTATTTGTCTTAGTATTCCTCCAGTTTCCAGCATAGTTCCTGGGATCTTGTTGGTGCTCAATAAATGCTAAAATGAAATGGTTGAATGAAAGAGAAAATCTGTGTGTGATTTTTCAGGGGTACTTTTACCTAATTATCTTGGAGTCTCACAACAACCCTGAGAGATGGTATGATCACATCCCTGAACCCTAGGAAAGAGTAAATATCTTTCACGTCTTGCCAGAGGCTGAAATGTTATTACTTCTTCTCCTTGCCCTCTGACATTCCCGTTAATCACCATCCATGGCTCTTGAAGTAGCCTTTATCTTTAAGCCTTGTAAGGCTCTGCTCTGAATGAGAGGAAGCTGTAGCCAGTGAACCGCAGAGTGGGAAAAGGGCAGACAAGGCCACCTATATGCTGTGGGCAGAGGCTGTCCATGCTGCCTCCTTCTAGAATCACAGCCCTTTGTTTCTCATGCATAAGCCTTTGTCTCACACCCAGCACAATAGTGGGAAGAACACACAAGCCAGAGATTGGAAGCCCTAGATCTCTCATCTAGCTCTGGCTCTAATGAGCTTTATGATCTTGGTCAAGTCACTTAATGAGTCTGGTTTTTCTTTTCTGTAAAAACCTGTGTCATCTCAGAGGGTTAATGTCAATGCCAAGACTTAATTAGATTTGATTATTGTCTCAGTTACTTTTCTCTTGTTGCTGAAACAAAATACCCAACATCCAAAATTAAAGGGGGAAAGGTTTATTTGGCTCACAGTTTGTAGAGGTTTCAGTGTATTGTCAGCTGGCTGCAAGGCGGGGTGGCATGGCAGAGAACAGTTCATGATGGGCAGATGGTAGCAAAGCAAGCGACAGGGCAAGACAAGCCTCTTTCTGTCCCTTATATTGTATCCAGGCTACTGGATTAGGGCAGTGCCAAACCAATCAGTGGACTGATTTAGTAATTACCCACACTTTATCCTCACACTCTTAATCCTGGCATTGGACCATGAATCAGTCACATACGCTAGATTAAGCCACCTCTGAAAAAGCCCCACCTATGATGGCATAAAGCTTTGGGGGACATCTAGACATAAGCCATAACAGTTGTAAAAAGAATAGAAAAACACAAAATGACTGTGCCAATGAAAATACAGATCAAAACCTTTTCTGGAGTCATTTGTCTTCCCACCATGGCTTGAGTCAGTGGGGTGGAACACTCTGTAGACATCTAAGTCCATTTGTTCAAAAGTGTGGTTCAGTTCTAATATTTAGTTGTTGATTTTTGAATCAGTGATATTAGAATTTACTGCCTCCCAGAGCGATTTGATTTTTCCTGAAGAAAACCACGAAGCATCCCATGTTTACTCACAAACAAAAACTTGTCATGTATCTGGAACACCAGGCATACAGGCAGCAGACACTGGCATATTCCTACCTAAAATGCCATACTCTGGAACATATGCAGTGGGAAAGATCATAATTTGTCACACCCAACAACCAGGGTTAGAGTTGTACAGTTGTTGAACTGGAAAGGCCCTCAGAGATTTTCAGTCAACCCAGTATTTTCATTCATAATTGAAGCATGTGCACCCAAGAAAGGAGGGTCACCCAGTGAGGTCCAGATTCCAAGTTCAAGTTCAGAGTCTTCATTATTACTGTTCTTATTTATTTATTTATTTATTTATTTTGTCTTTTTGAGACAGGGTCTCGCTATGCAGTCCAGGCTGGCCTTGAGCTCACTTTGTAACCCAGGCTGGTCTCAAACTCACAACAATCCTCCTGCCCCTGCCTCCCGAGTGCTGGGATTACAGGCGTGTGCCACCAAGCCCGGCTATTTTTTTAAAAAAATTTTTGATGGAGGGTCTCATTATGTAGTCCAGGCTGGCCTTGAACTCATAATGATCCTCCTGCCTCAGCCTCCTGAGTACTGGGATAACAGGTGTGCTCCACTATGCCTGGTCCTCCCAATTTAAAATCTAGGTCTAGAGACAGACCCAGGCCATGGATGACATTCATGTCCTCTAATTGGGTGGTGTTGGGTAATGCCCCTCTTCCCCTCTGTCCTCCAGAAGTTGTGTGGTCAGAAACTCCATGGTCAAGTTTTGTTTGTCTATTCTTCCCACGGTAGACATCTCAGGGTGAGAGAGGAGGGCTTCCAGCTAGAGAGGCTCCTCTCTGCCCTGCCACCCCAGGCACTGCACACCTGTCTCATCTGTAAGCTGGACACAATGCACCTACCTTTTCAGGTTGTTATAAGGACTAAGTTCTTAATGTGGATAGGCCCTAGCATGTGGTGTGCTTTATACTAGTTAGCATTAACTATTATTATTATAATAATTACTATCCTGTTTCCTTCCAGTTTTATAGAGGAGTTGCTTTTCATTTCGTCTCTATAGAAAGAAGGGGAAAAATCAGTCTTCCCTCTTAAGATTTGTAAACTGTCCCTAGTGTCTTTCCATCCACTTTCTGCATCCTTCTCAGAGCATCTTAGAACCCCGTACTCTTTCCCCATACCCAGGACCCTCAGACAGCCCTCTGGCTATCCAGAAATTCCTCAAAGTTGCCCCAAGCATCCAGAACTCCAAAATTACCTCTCTCACTTTTCTCCTCTCAACACTTCTCATAAAAGCTGTTGCCTCCATGGATGATCTGCTTCCTAAAGTCTAAGTGCAAAGCAATCTGATTACACCACAGTAATTCAGATAATACTGAGAAAGGTGATTGTACCTCACCCTCTTAATGCTGATGGAGGAATAACTATAAGGTTTCAAGCAGTGTGACTGACATCAGACTACATTTTGGGAGGAGACATGGGGCCATGGACTACTTCTCTCCCTTCTGTTCAACCCCACTGGCTTCCCAGCTTCTCATTCCTTGGGCTCTGCATCCTTCAGACCTCCTCCTACATCTCTAGTAAGCTTTCTGCTTCCCTTGCTGGCTTCTCTTCCTTCCCTCGCCTGCTGACTGTGGGTATTCTGCACAGTGTGGTCTTCACACTCATGCTTTTATTCTTTCTCTTCTTCAGAGGCCCAGCTAGGTCCTTGACTTCAGTCACAGCTATACTTTAGTGTCACCCACAGCCAGTGTCTCCTTGCCTCACAACAACACTGAAATCTGAATTCATTATCTTGTTCCAAACTAGTCACTCCTTTTGGTTTCTCTGTTTGTCTTAATGCTATGATCACTTTCAAGGTTGGGAAGCTCAAAAGGTAAGCATCACTGGGGTGTGGACTCATTGTTTATCCAAACTGATTAAAAAGTCATGATTTTTCCAAAGTGCGTCTTTCATGTGTCGCTTCTTTTCAGCTCCCGTAGTCTCTAAGCATCATAGTTAGGAGTCAGCTGTGGTCTTAGCCTCCTGCGGTAACTGTTCCCCTCTGGCAAGTCTTGTCCTGGATCCTGCTGCCAGATCAGTGTTCACCCCTCCCTAGCCCTAGTACTGGGATTGAACCTTCACAGTGGCCTTCACACTGAGCTACATCCCTAGCCTTTATTTATTTTTTATTTTGAGACAGGATCTTGCTAAGTTTCAGAGTTGCCCAGGCCGTGGTAGAACTTGTGATCCTGCTGCCTCAGCCTCCCTGAGAACTGGGATTACAGGTGTACACCACCAAGCCTGGCTCCGATTGACATTTTTAAGCAATTCTTCGCTCATCACCACTTTGCTGCTCATGGCATAAGGATGCTAGACGGCTTTTGAAATCTCTCATTGAACTCTAAAACATGAAACAAACTTACCCCCTCCAAATCCATTGCCTCCTCTTGCCCTAAAGGTTTACAGTGATCTACATGAATCTTCCTCCTCCAATATTCCAGTTCTTCCTCATCTCTGTATTATGTTCCATCACATCCTTTTTTTTAATTCACTTGCTCAACACATACCTATTAAGGACTGCTTTTACCTAGCAGTGGATACATCAGTAAGTGATCAAAGTCTTTGTCTACCCTCGTAGATTATAGCCCAGTGAGAAATTTATTAGGATATTCAGCAAATATTTATTGGGTTCCATATGTTCCAGACAGAAGGGATAGGTGCTGGGGATATAGACAAAAATTTCTGCGATCATGGAGCTTACTTGATGGAAGTAAATAGTAAATAAGTTAAGCAAAAGATACAGGGTGTTGGATAGTAATAATGGCTAGGAAGCAAAAAAAAAAAAAAAAGCCAGGAATGGAGATAGAGAATGTTTGCAATGGAGTGAAGGGGTCACAGCTTTTAACTGGACAAGCAGAGAGGGCCTAAGAAGGTGATCTTTGAGAGAAGACCTGAAGCAAGTGAAGAAGTAGTTTATAGTCCCTTATAGATAGAGAAATGAGCAAGTGCAAAGACCCTGGGGCAGGAGCATGCCTGGTGATTACAGTGTCATAGAATGCACAGGAAGGCCAGAGTGACTGGGAGTGAAGTGGGAGGAGTATGAACTGAGGTCAGTGCGGGTCTTTGCAGGCTATTAGGAGGACTTGGGCAATACTGTAAGTAAGTTGGGGAGTGGGAAAATCTGACCTACATTGCCTAATTATTCAATTGAAAAGAGATTATATGGCAATAAGAGTAGAAATGGGGACCACCTATAAAGCCACTGCAATTTCCAGAAAGCAATGCAGTTTTGGACAATGAAGGGAACAGAAATTTGCTGACAGATTGGTGATGGGGTGAAAATCGGATGAGGATGGATATATGTTCTAGCCTGGACAATGGAAGGTGGGGTGATGGAGTTGCTTTTTTGTGGGGCATGGGTACTGGGAATTGAACTCAGGACCTCACACTTTTTTTGTTTGTTTGTTTGTTTGAGACAAGATCTCACTGTGTAGCTCAAGCAGGCCTTGAACTTGCTATGTACCCTAGGATGGCCTCAGACTTGTGGAGTGCTCTTGCTGTAGCCTCTGGGGTGCTAGGATTGCAGGCGTGTGCCACCACACACAGCTGGAGTTGCCATGTTCTGACACGGGAGGGCTGCAGAAAGAGAAGATTTGGGATGGAGTAACAACCAGAAACTCATTTTGGACTTACGCAGCTTGAGATGCCTGCCTGATAGACATTCAAGAGAGCATATCAAGCTGACATCTGGGTGATGAGTTTGGAGATCAAGGAAGAGCTCTGGAAATCATCATCTGTGGATGCCATTTATTTTTTTTTAATTATTTTAAAATAAAATTCAAATACATACAAAATAGAATAGTAAATGATTTTTTTTAAAATGATTTTTCCCATGTATCCAACAACCAGCTTCAACAACCACCACTTTCTGCTATTACCCAATGAGAGTTAAAGACTGAAGCCAGATTTCATGGTGCACACCTATAATCCCAGTATTTGGAAGGCTGAGGCAGGAGGATTGCTGCAAGTTTGAGGTCATTCTGGGATACAAAGTGAGTTTAAGGCCAGCCTGAACTGAACAGTGAAACCCTGTCTCAAAATGACAAAAAAAAGGGGGGGGGATAATGAGTTAAAGACTTAAGCCAGAATGAGATAGTGCCATGGAATTAAATGTAGAAAGACCAGAGAAGAAGATGGCCAAGTCCTGGGCTAATTCAGCATTAAAAAGACTAAGGAGATATAGCTGGGCATAACAGTACACATCTTTAACCCCAGCTACTTCAGAGGCTGAGGAAGGAGGAGTGTGTGTTTGAGGCCAACCTGGGCAAATTGAGCCAGCTCCTTCTAAAAAAAAAATGAGTTGGAGTTATGGCTCAGTAATAGAATGTTTGCCTAGTATGAGCACAGCCCTGGGTTCAATCCCTAGTTCTCAACAAAGAAAAAAAAAGAAAAAGAAAAAATTCCAGCACTCAGGAGACGAGAAACCTGCAAAGGAAGCTGAAAATAAGTAGCTATTGAAGTAGGAGGAAAGCTAGATTATGATATCCTATAAATCAAGTGAAGAAACACATTTTTCTCAAGTAGCAATTTAAGTACATGGCAGTAAATGTGAAGGAAGCAAGAAGAGAGTATATAACATGAGCTCTAACCCAGCCAGGGCCAGAGAAGGTCTCTCTGAGGCAGGAACTTTTTTTAGGGTGGGGGTTAAGACTGGGTCTCACTATATAGCTCAGGCTGACCTTGAACTCATGACAGTCTTCCTGCCTCAGCCTTCTGAGTGCTGGGATTATGGACATGAGCCACCACACCTGACGACAGTGACCATTATGCTGTACCCCTTTCTCATCTTCTCTGTTACCAACTAAAACCCTGCCCCTCCATCCTGCTTCTGTCTACTCTGACAACCTGCTCCTCTCTGGGATGGCTTAGTGAGGTGCTGGAGGCACAGGAGAGCACAAAGCCCCTACCTTCAGGGAGCCTGCTCTCTAGTGACAAAACAAGCAGTGTCACCGCTGCAGTCATCAGATAAGCTCAGTGGGCCTTGAGTGGACCAGGGTGGGGCACAGGGTCAGCCAGAAGTCAGGAAAGTCTTCCTGAAGCCGACCTTTGAAGGGAGCCCTGGCTGCTGCTGCTTGTCTCCGTCAGGCCTCTCACGCCCTGGCCACAGGCTTAGATTCCAAATTTTCCTCAAAGACTCCAGCTTGGGTTAAATCCTGACCTCAGCGCTGGGCATTGCTCTCCTCTCCGCGGTATGAGCTGCAGGTTCAGCACAGACTTTCAGCCTGGGTCCCCTTGCGACTCTTACGGCTGCTTCTGCCGTGGGCTCTCTGGAAACCGGGACCGACCTGTCTTCCTGGGAACATCCAGGGCTTTCTGCTTCCATTGTGCCTTTGGGACTAAGCACGACCTAATTGCTTGTCTTTGGGCAGACTGATAGCACAGCAGGGCAGGACAGGCAATAAGGGCATGTGGATAAATCAGTAACAAAGGACTGCAGGCGGGGGATCTCCTGCAATCAAGTTAGAGTCAGGAGGGGAGACGTCTTCTTCACCATCAATAGCCCAACCTAGGCCAGCAGGATGCATGGCAGGGAATCAGTGTTAAGTGTTGAAGGAATCATTTCTTAAAAGATCGTAGTTCTCTACAAGACACCAGCCCTAGGCTGACCTTCCAGCTCCCTCGGAAAATTTCTAGCTCCTACCCAGGTACAGCATGACTCCCTCAGGTCTGGCATTTAAGAGGATGCTTTGCAAAATTTCCATAGGGCCACTTGATGGCTTTTGGAGAAACAGGTGCAAGCACACGTTTCGCTGCCAAGCTTTTCTTACACAGATTCCTAAGCCGAGGTTGGTATTCCTATCGCGGCACCCCCGGCTTCCGGAGGCGGCACATTCAGCAGCCGGACTACACCCAGGCTGCCTGTCATTCCTCTGCTCGGGCGCCCCTTTCCCCTTTCCCTCCCGCCTGCGCGCTTCCCACCGGGTGGGGGCCGAGCACGTGCCAATGTCTGCGCCCCCTCCCGGGCAGTCGGGGCTGCTCTCCGCTTGCCGCCTAGGAAGGGAAATCCCGGAGGAAGCCATTGTTGTCATGTACCCTGCTGTCGTCATCAGCTGAGACGTGCCAAGGCCCCGCGGCTTCTGCCCATTCTCAAGCTTATGTGGCAGCCAGGGCCGCTGGGAGAGAGGCCAGCGCGCGGGTCCCGGGGTTCTCTGTGGCCCATCAGCATCCCAACTTGGGGCTTTCAAGAATAGGGCAGCCCCAAGCCAGTGGGCAGCTTGGAAAACCGACGTGCCAGGAGGGACGAGCCTACGACCATAGCAAAGCTGGGCAGGACATGAGTTCCACCCTGGCTCTAAAACGGGCTAACAAGGTGACCTTGACTGGTGGCTTCCTCTTGCTTTGCCTCAGTTTGCCCTCCTGTAACCTGAGTAGAGAGCTCGACCCCACCAGCCCTACCCGCTAGGGGAGGTTAAAGGGACAAAGCCCCCCATGCTTGCCTGGCTCCCGTGTCCCGTGTGGGCTTTGGCTGCCGTGCAGCGCGGCACGGCCCGCAGGGAGCACTGACTCGGCTGCACGGCATGGGCGGAGACCCCGGGCTCGTGTTTCCCGCGAGGTCCCACCGCGCAGTACCAGTATGATGCGCGCTCGCCCACACGCCGCCCGCCACCCCCAAACCTGGGCGGGTGCCGAGCCGCACTCTTCCCCACGGCGGCCAGCCGGCTGCCCAGCCGCCCAGTCGGCCTAATCCGTTTTAAGCCTCGCCTCCTCCGCGAAGCTCTCCCGGGTTAACCGCCTCACTTCCAGCCGCTCTAGCCTGCGGCTGCGCCGGACTCTTCTGGTCCCTGTTAGCGCGCGCCCTGGCTCGCGGTTCGGGCCACCGTGTGGAGGGCGGGCGTCTCGTCCCCGGGAGGACCCACACTCAGGAAGCCCCGTGCGTTCTGAGGATGCGGCTGGGGGGCTCTCTCTCCCCTGGGCTCCTTCGCTAGCCACCCCCCTCCCCACGACCCCCTCCCCCTGCGGACCCCCTCTTCGCGGACTGGCGCAGTTGGGGGAGCGCAGTCCAAACCCTCTCCTTTTTCCTCCCACAGCGGCGGCAGGGGCGAGGGGCGAGAGTGCTGGGTGTGTGAAGCCTGGACTCTGACCTGGCCACTGATCTGACTGTCAGCCGGGCCTTCGCGGCTTCAGTTTCCCCCAAAGTAGACGATGCTCCGCCAGGGGACACAGCCTCCGACAAGCTGAGCGAGGCCTCCCCCGCTAGGCCCTGGCGGCTTGTGCCCCGAGAGTCGCCACCACTTCTGCCGCCCAGGCCCCTTAGCGGGAGGGCCGTGGCCCAGGAGGGAAAGAGGACAGGTGCCAGTCTAGCGCCTTTATTCACGGAGTGCGTGACCCTGGACGCTTCTTCCTCTGGACTCGGTTTTTTCATCTGAAAAGTAGGGATAATAGTGAGTTGAAGGAAAGCCAGAGGATTTTTGTCACCCAAGGTCCTTGTATAAAAGAAATGATAATTAGCGGTAGGTACAGTAGTGCTCAGCAGCAGATTTTGCTCGCGAATTCCTGTCTCAGATCCTCGGCGGTGGGACTGGCACCTGCGTCCTGGGAGTTCTCTGGGACGTCTCTGCTCACCGCCTTCTTTCTGCGTTTCTCGAGAGGGTTGGCACCTGTTTCTGCCTCCGCGTGGGACCCAGGGCCACAGGTGACTGGGTGTCTGGGCAATGCCCCCACGCAGGCGTGAGGAGGGCGGTGTTCCTCGGACCCAAGTAGGTCCCAGAGGGGTCCCCAGCCTTGAGGAGCTCGGCTTGGCATCTGCAGGCGGGGCTTAGGGCGAGGGTGGGGCCGAGGGGAGGGCTAGGGAGATGGACCCCTCGCTGGGTGCGGGCGCGGGGCGGTGGGTGCTCGGCCACCCCTACCTGGCCCTGGCGTGGGAAAGGGGGCTTGGGCGCCGGAGGTGAGGCCCTGGGGGCGGGGCTTGGGCGTGGGAAAGAGGCCGGGGAGCCTGGAGGCGGGGCTTGGGGTATTCGCCCCACGCGGGGCGGGGCTCCAGCGGCCGCGGGATCTGCAGTTGGGACTCGGAGCGAGCGCCACAGTCTCCGCATTTCCCTCCACTCTGGTGGCCCCGCGGCCCTGCGGGGAGCCTAGGGTCCGCGGGCCGCGCGGGCTTGGCACGGAGCCCGGCCGGCCTCGCCGCTCCCTCCCTCGGCGGGGCCCGGACGGTCGGGCGGCGCGGACATGGAGCCCTCGCCCGCGCCCGGGAACTCCGAGACCGCTCGCCTGGTGAGCCCCCGGGAGCGCGGTGGCGGCGCCGGCGGCCTGCGCCTGAAGAGGTAGGACGGGCTGGGCGCGGCCCGGGGGCGCCAGCCTCCTGCCCTCGGTGCTTTTCGTTGTCTCCCCGGCGCGGGTCCCGCTGCGGCCGCTGCGGCCGCACAGCGTCCCGGCCTGCCCGGACCCCGCTGCCCTGCGGCCCGCGACGCCTCCCTCCAGCTCCCTCCTTCGTTTCTTCCTGGGCCCCGGAAGGGGTCCCCCGCCAGCATCCCCAGTCCCGGGACTCTTCCGCTGTCCCTGCCGCCGAGTCTCACTGTCCTGGGAGCCGCTGTCGCTCCGTCTGGCCAGAGCCTGCGCCCCGCGCCCCGATGTCTGCATCGCCCCGGGCCCTGCCGGCGCGAGCGCCACGCCACGCCAAGCTCGAACCCCAACCCTAGGCCTTGGGCCCAGGCGCCCCCTCCAGCCGCGGCCAGCTGTGGGCACCAGGCCGAGGATGGGCCGGGCGGCCGCGGGGAGCGAGGGGGTGGCGAGGCGGAGCAGGTGCGGGCTGGGCGTCGGGGGGTATTCCGGGCTCGCACAGACGGGGCCGGGGGCGGCGAGGTGTGAAATGAGGCGCGCAGCGGCTGGGACAGCGGGCCGGGGGCGGCGGAGAACCGGGAGCTGGGGAACCGCCTCTGCACCCCGCCTTCGCCCGCGCCCGCCGGCCCTCCGAGTGGAGCGGTGGCGCCAGGCCCTCCGCGGCCACCTCCGCTGGCCATTTTGTCTGTTGGCTGTCCATCCGTTTGTCTCCGTGCTTTGGGAGGGTGTTGCTTTTCTCTTCGCCCATCACTCCCTATGTTTCTGTTTCAATCCTAGCACCTCTCCCTTTGTCTCTAATGCGGGCTTCTGTGTTTCCACTCTTTCCTAGGGAGGGGGCCTTAAGCCTGGTGGGTGGGGGAGCTGGTAAGCAGAGGGAGCCCTCCTTCCTGCAGGGGACTGCAGAGGTGAGCAGCTGTGTGGGCTCCAACTGTGGCCCTAGCACCTCTTGTATCCTTTTACTTTGCA
>RJWT010010632.1:0-24019 GCA_004365215.1 Cuniculus paca
ACTTTTCTTTTTGTGCATGTAAACAAATAGTGTTGCCATAGCATTGTTCAACCATTGATAGGTGCTTGTTTGCAGTTCTTTACATACTTTTCTTCAGACTCAGTGCAACAGAATCTCAAATTTACCTTACCCTGACTTGAATGTTACAGGAAAAAGAAGACAGCTTAACCCATTCCTGCTGGCATGTCCCCACACTGGTTCAAGCCACCTGGCAGCGAAACATACGAATTACAACCCCATCCTGAACATGTAGATATACAAGAATTTGTATAATTGGCCAAGGGACAGATATTTAATGCTTACTTTAAGACAGATTTGTAACATCTGTGTAATACAAATCTCCACTTTTTTGAGTATAGATAGCACAGTTTGAAATCATCTTTATTGAGTCTGAACAGCAGTACCTCAGTTCACGAACGCTTAACAATTTGTTTGCCAAACAGAAATGT
This sequence comes from Cuniculus paca, assembly GCA_004365215.1. Classification (NCBI taxonomy): domain Eukaryota; kingdom Metazoa; phylum Chordata; class Mammalia; order Rodentia; family Cuniculidae; genus Cuniculus; species Cuniculus paca. Next base: position 450 of record RJWT010010632.1, read on the forward strand.
TGGGAAAAGTTTTGCTTCCGTTCTCAAACTCCACATTAGATGACAAACGTAAACACAGCCATCTTCCCAAAGTTGTGGAACAAATTAAGCTCGTGCATTGAGACAGCACTGTATTTACTTACATAGTCAGTCTTGAGATACTTGTTGATTGACTTAGCTGATCAGTGTAGATTCTTAAAAGCTTTCATGATTAGAAAAAGGAAAAGAGCAAAGAAAAACTCCTGTTTAAAAAAAAAGCCATGTGACCGTGTTAAGTACTGTTAGGAAACTAGAAGCAAAAACTCCTCTTTTAATCTTACCTAACTAAATAGCTGGTAGAATTTTGATACAATTTCCAAATTTGTATTTGTATGGTTAAGATTATGTATCTTGCTTGGCATGTGCTCCCATGTTGTTACATCATTTTATGACTGTTGCTCTCACTAGCTGTGTAATAATAGTCTATTGACTGCATGGAGCTGTTATATGGATATGTGCTTACAAAAATAAGTATGGATAGTATATTACTTCTTTTTTAAAAAGTGACTTTGAAAGAAATAAAATTCTAATAAAACTGCTCATTATATAGATTTTGATCAGTCGCAGAATGATAACCTTATAAAAGCAATGGATTTTTGTTTTCAGGAACTGGAAATTGGTTGTCAGTTGGGAGTATTACATCGTACATTAGATAAGTATTTTGGAGAAGTTACTAACAAATTGTCTACCTGCATAGTTTCGAATGGAGAATTTGGCATAATTCTTAATGCTAGCATTGTGTTCTCTTTCAGATTATGGAGCTTTGTGGTGCAACACGACTTGGTTATTTTGGAAGAAGTCAGTTCTACATTGCTTTGAAACTTGTAGCCGTTGCCCAGTCTGGGTTTCCATTAAGAGTAGAAAGTATAAATACAGGTAAATATGCAATACACTAGTTACTAAACTACAAATAGTCTTCTAATTACAAATGATATTTGAATCAGTATAACTTTTGAGTCTTTCTGATATCACAATGACATTTTTAATATTAAGGTAACAGGATGTAATTCTCGTTACCTTGCATTTCTCATAGAAAAGTAGGTCTGTCTTAATATCTATTATGGCACAGAATATGTATATCATATATATTTGATGATAGTGTTGTTCAGATGGCAATTTTTCAGAATTCATTGACATTTCCTTAGAATTTAACTTCTTAAAGTTAGTATTAAATTGTAGTGAATGTTTGTATATAGTTTGCTTATTTTCTCTTTTCTAATGTAATAAACGTACATTGCTGAGGTTTTTTGCGGGGGGCTTTGGAAGCTCCAGTTTTTTAAATTAGAAAATATCAGTTAACTAAAATTTTCCAATTGCTAGAGACAGTATTAAAGTATTAGTAGATGGAAACAGCTGCAGAGATGACGCCTTACAGATGTCATCTTGGATAATTTTTTTCAATTATTTGGAGACTGGTTTATATGAAAGTAGACATTCTATAAATACAGGTAATTATGGTGGATTCTATAATTTTCACAGAAAAGGGAAAATGTGAGTTCTTCTATAATATCAGAATTTTTACATTTTTAATCATTGGCTCAGTTTTTTTGTCAGTTGGAGGTTTTAATTGTGGATCTCTGATTAGCTACACTCTTCAAGTGTGAGAGTTTACATTTTTTCAAATAATTTTAAATTCTTTTGCGTATATAATAAATAAGCTTAGTAATTTCCCTCCTTTATATGGAGGTTGTAAAGGGAGATGAGGAGTTAGGGACATCACTCAGTGACAGAGTGCTTGCCTAACGTGTGAGAGATTCATCCCCGAAATGGGGTTGAGGGAAGAGAGGGAACCATTTAGTAGAGGGAAATATACTTTCCTCTGAAAATAGTAGGTATTTTCAGTAAGTTCTATTATAAAAATGTCCAAGTCTGCTTACTTACTAATATAGTCTGTGTTTTACTGACTGCTCTAATTACTCTAGGCCTAAGGGTCTGACTCTCCTGGGTTCATATCTTGTCAGTTACTACCCTTGACGATCTTAGAGCTTTGGGGTTTTTTTGTTTTTTTTTTAAATAGGAATGGTATAAGATCGATGTGATTATGAGATGAGATGAATATAAAGCAGTAAACATAGGTTCAGACATCCAGGAAACATTTAATATAGCTATTGTTACCACAACCCTTAGAAAAACAATTTGATTTTACTACTTTTTAGGCAAGAGTCTCCGTAAATAGCCTATGGGAAATAATGGCCTGAAGGTTGTAAAGATGAATGCTTTCTGTCTGTTGTTTCTGTGTCAGTGTTTGCAAAACTTCTAATATCTAATTCTGCTCTGACTTCACTTTTTAGTATGTATGTCCTTGTTTATTTTGACATAATATAGATTGAGCATTCCGAATCTGAAGTCTAAAATCCAAAACTTTTTTTAAGCACCAGTGTGAAGTCTAAAAAGTTTTAAGATTTTGGAGCATTTCAGATTTTGAGTTTTGGTGTAGTATTCAATCTATAAAAGTCTATATGCAAACTTTCCAAAATCTGAAAATCTCTTGAGATCTGAAATACTTCTCATCCGTAGTATTTTGAGTAATGAATACTCAACCTATAATTATTTTTGTGATTAACAGTAAAGGATCTTCCTCTGCCAAGATTCGTTGCTTCAAAGAATGAACAAGAATCTCGCCATGCAGCCTCATATTCTTCAGATTCCGAAAATCCAGGATCTTATTCTGGTGTGATTCCCCCTCCACCTGGCAGAGGACAGGTGAAAAAGGGATCCGTAAGCCATGATACGGTTCAGCCTCGAGCATCTGCAGATCAACAGGTGATCCCACATGGCTGTAAATACTATCAGCCCAATGTAGATGTCTGCACGATTTTATTACTAAGTTAATAATTAAATGTAAATACTGTAAATTTAACTTAATAATTAAAATGTCTTCTTAAAATTTCAATTTTAAAGTAGTAATATTGTTTCTAGGAATCTGCATCCCCAATAGTTTCACCACAGCAGTCGCCACCTACTTCTCCACACACATGGAGGAAGCACAACCGTCATTCCAGCGGGGGGAATAGTGAGAGGCCTCTTGCAGGACCTGGGCCATTTTGGTCTCCTTTTGGTGAAGCACAATCAGGTATATAGAGATTCTTTAGAAGTATCAGCTACTTACGGTTGTAAATTGAAGGAAACTTGATAATATTTCTGTAAGAGTTACCTCCAAAACAATTTTTAACTGTGAGTTAAATAGAAGCCAAAAAAACCCCACGGAAGTTTATATACAGATACATCACTTTAAAAAATAGTAGTTACCAAAAAAAAAAAGTAATTACATTTACTTATAGCCATGATGCTTAGACAAAGGCTTATGGATACCAGATTCTGTACAGGTAAAATGAATATTTCCCAGAATTAGTATCAACAAGGAAAGCACAAAGCAACTAAAAAGTTTTAAATGAGGTATAATTTTTAATTGAACAGAAAAGATCGCATTTTGGAAGTTGTTGTATTTCTTGAAAATTAGAGTTTGAAAGAACTTTTATGTGTGGTAGATTGTTACAGTTCTAAGTACAAATGCAGTAACTAATGTTTTCCGCAAATGTGAGTCAGTAAGCTCATCCATTCTTTTAGGTTCTTCTGCTGGTGATGCAGTATGGTCTGGGCATTCTCCACCTCCACCTCAAGAAAACTGGGTCAGTTTTGCAGATACTCCACCAACCAGTACTCTTTTAACCATGCATCCTGCTTCTGTCCAGGTGTGACATTTTATTGGTATTGCATTTTTATTTGCTTCATTCAGAGTATTGGTGCAGTCATTATTTTTGTATTTTGCTGTTGCAGATTTTATAAATGCAAGTTCATTCTTTTAAAAATCTAGAACTCTTCTGTTCCATTATTTTTAAGTCTGTTGTCACTGGAATGTTTCACTGAAAGTTTGGCTGACTTGCTGTTTCTAATTCCCTAGTGAAGTTTTGAAAGGTTTCTACATCTGAGAATATATTTGCTTGGCTTTCTTAGCACATTTTTCATAACTTTCTGTTGCTTACATAACTGCTATCATTCTACGTGTTTATATAATCATTGTACAAAAACATATCCAATAGCCTGACATATAACAAATATGTGGTTTGCTGATGACTTCATTTTAAATATTCACAAAAACTAAGTTTTACTTTCAAAGATAAGAAACCTAGCAATCTTGGTCCATGTAGTCATATAGATAGATACTGTACTGAGGAAAAAATGTTTCATTGCAGGACCAGACAACAGTACGAACTGTAGCCTCAGCTACAACTGCCAATGAAATTCGTAGGCAATCCAGTAGTTATGATGATCCCTGGAAAATAACAGATGAACAAAGACAGTATTATATAAATCAGTTTAAAACCATTCAACCTGATCTAAACGGATTTATTCCAGGTGAGTTGTTGAAAACAAGTTCAATTCTAGATGGGACAAGACAAAGTCTCAACTTTATAATCTCAAAGACATTATTTTATTGCTCCTAGATTTTAAAAATACAAAAGACAAGTCTCAAGATAATTGTCTAAAAAGAGTTTATAATCACTGGGGACCAACATCATGATGTATTCATATTATAAAGTTATTTTTTCCCATTGAAAGTGAAGTCTAAGACATTTACCTCAGGTTCTATTTTTGTTTTCTACATTCATAACAACATTAAACAGCACTGTTTTAATATTTCAGGATCTGCAGCTAAAGAGTTTTTTACAAAATCAAAACTTCCTATTCTTGAACTTTCTCACATTTGGTAAGTTTGGTATATCATTAGTTGGGTAATGTGAGTTGTTCCAAAGGGGTTTACAGCAGGTGGATTTTAGAACCTGAAATATAAACTGACACTCATTTCTTCAAAAATGTTCTCAAAGGACTCAGTATGCCCTTATAACAGCTCATTCTCTCTCTAGGGAAAAAAAAAAAGTGATGCTAGTACAGAAGTTCTTTATAAGCTCTAGCAAGCAAAGTTTTCCATTTAAGAAAAGAGCTTAGCTCCCATGATAAACGTGGATTAAGACTTTCAGGATAGCTGCCACATAGTTGAAATCGGCCATTGGAACACAAATTATAGTTACAAATTACTTTTTAAAAACAATTATCAGATAAACTTTATTTCTACTTTATATCAATCTCTATATTCTAAATTATTTTAGTAACGGGCATTAGTAATGTAGTGTACTATAGTAGGAAGTAGGTAGATAATGCTTAAAATGGAAAAAATGAAGAACCAGAAATAATGTATGCTTTTATAGTTTAAGACCATAAATTTAAAAACAAAAAAAAGATTGCCTTGCACTGAGGAAAAAGCAGGAACAGAAGGGCAGGAAGTTACATTTTATGTCAAGCCTTTCTGCATTTTAATGCGTGTATGCGAACTTTCAATAGCAACAAAAACAGTATTTTAAATAATTTCCATGACTTTATTTAGTATACGTTCCTTCAAATATAATCTATTCCTAAAATGCATATGAGTTAAAAGTCATTTGGGGGGGCAGTCATTTTTTGGTAACCTTAATTATTGGGATGTGGAATTTTTTCTTTCTTTCTTTCTTTCTTTCTTTCTTTCTTTCTTTGGCATTTTATTATGATAATTTCAAGTATATAGGAAAATTGAAAGAATTGTACCATGAGCACTGAGATACCACCACCTAGATTCTGCAGTTAACAGTTTGATATGTTTACTTTTATTACACATCTCTTAAAATGGGATTAAAATGGGATATTTAAAGCTCATAATGTTTTGTACTTTCTTGAGGACAGTACTTCTCTTTGCTCTTTGAGAAATAAAGGAATCCAAAGTGGAATGTGGTTATATTTATAGTAAGTTTCTCTTCTAGGGAACTCTCAGACTTTGATAAAGATGGTGCATTGACACTGGATGAGTTTTGTGCTGCCTTTCATCTGGTGGTTGCTAGGAAGAATGGCTATGACTTACCAGAAAAGCTCCCTGAAAGTTTAATGCCCAAACTGATTGATTTGGAAGATGCAGCAGGTAAGACTGGAAGGGAAAGGCTGCTGGTTGCATGCCTTGATAAACATAATTCTTGATTTTGAAAATCAAATAAAGATGTTAAAATTTAGCTTAATGGCTTAGATAGTTCATCAAGAGCACATATATTTGCCATTTGAATAAGTTGATAGACCAAAGTTGGATTTCTTTTTTTCAGTCAATACAGCATACTGGAAAGCTGAGGCAGAAGCATCTCAAGTTTTAAGTGCATCCTGGGCAACCTAGTGACTTAGGGAGATCTCTCTGAAAATTGAAACATCTGGGGATATAATTCAGTGTGAAGGCCCCTATCAAATCTCTGGTACTGAAAGGGAAAAAAAAAAAAAAGATGAATTCTGGATGACTGAGACAGGATGATGGCAAGTTCCAGACCAGTGTGGCCAACATAGCAAGACCCAGTCTCAAAATAACTAAAAAAAAAAGGGGGCTGTGGATGTGATTTAGTGCGTACACACATACACACTATATGCTATTTGATCTTCACATTTACGACTTACTGGGACTTAAGCATTTCACAGTGTTACTTTCCCATTTTTAATGGCATTATAAATTGTTGGAAGTGAATGATCTGCCTTCGTTATGAATATTTTTCTATTTAGTACATCTTAGTTTCTGGAAGGGAAACGTTTGGCTCATCATGAGACCTTTGTAATTGTAACCATTTTCCTTTAAAACACCAACCTCTTCTGTAGAGCATGAAGAAATCTGGAAATCTTGAGTTTAATTTAGGTAATTTTTTTAACAAGAATTTTAGATGGTCATGTCTTTGAGAATCTCAGCGTTAAAAATTAGTAAAGTTTTCCTAAATTCTGAGTGAACAAAGGGACATCTAATGTTGCATTGTGTTTTTTTCTTTTTTCTCTTTTGCTAGTTTATGTATTAATGTTCTTTTGTAGGTGAAACCTCCTCTGTTTAGCTCATCTTATAGCCAAAAGAAGAAATTGTGGCAGCTGTACACTTTGGTGTCCTGCGTTTAAAAATGACCTTGGGACCGGGGATGTAGCTCCATAGTAGAGAACTTGCATGGCATCGCTAAGCCCTGGGTTTCAGCCCCCGTACTGCCTGGGGATAGTGTGGGGGTTTTGGCCCTCTATCCAGTGTTTCCATAGACGTTAGCCTTTGAAAACTGATAGCTTAGTACCACAAGGAAATTGGTTAAATCAAGTTTAATCTTCTGTGTTTTGTAGAGGCTTGTTGGTTTCTGTCATCTATTGCACTCAGATAGATGAATCTGGCTTTTGCATGTAATTAGCGCTTTTTTTTTCTTTTATTTAAATAAAATCAGTTTTTTGTAAATTTCATGAACTGCTTGAATTTTCAGGGTGATTGCTCACAAAGTTCTTTTCGGGGTATTTATCATTTTGTCTAATTTTATACCTGTTAGATATGTGTAACAAAGAGAGGCTGGTATTTTCTTGGCACAGGTCTGTGAGCTGTTGCTCTAATTTTAAAGGTGTCAGATTCAGGTAATTTTCCACCTCACAACATAATAAATGGTTTTCTGATCAAATTTATTGTAAATATTGAATTATTAGAGTCAGATTTGGTTTTGTCTATTTATAAATGATAAATTTAGGAATGGCATAATCAGTGTATTTTTAATTCCACTTTTAAATCTGGGACTCATTTGTACCAAGTCCCTGAAATATAGAAATTTCATTGTTTGTCAGTCACTGTCTGTGTTTTTAGAAGTTCACACTTAAGTGAGAATACCCAAGTACAGGTTTGGTTTGGTTTTGTGTTTTTGTTTGTTTGATTTTCGGTTTTTTTGCTTCTGTTTTTGTTTTGCCTCATGGTGGAACTTATTTTAAGCGTCCTCAGTACAAAACATTTCTAATCATAGACAGAGGTAGTGTCTTTGATCTCTCACAGCATCTACTGCGTGCTATTTATAATGGGACATATTACATTGAATCCTGTTTCTGCCCTTCCTGGTTTCTACCAGTGTGCTCTGAGCTCTCTGGGGGAGGCAGATGTATCATATTCATTATAGTATTCTCAAGATCAGGCACTTCCCAGGCACATACTAAATTGTCCACTAAACAATTATAAGGTGAAATAATACTAAATGCGTATGATTTTCAAAATAAGATTTTGGGGGGGCATTTTTCTACCTTTGAGAATGTAGCAATTTATCATTTTAGGTTTGTAATGGTGGGGGATACTAAAATATTACTTCTACAAGTAACCTATACTCAGAATTTAAAGCTCTGAAGGGCTCAAAATATAGCCGCCTAGCTGCTGGAGACCCTGGGTTTAATCCCCAGTTGACTGCCTGGAAGCAAATAGGTGGTAAACAGTGGTGACTTGAATTACAGCTCCCTGCTATAATACAAGCTTGCTTTTTTTTTGCACATATAGATGGGGTAAATAGGTAGTTTCCCCAGTGTCACTTGAATAGGTTTATGGGATTAAAGAGCAGATAAAATAGAATAATGAAGACTCATAGATCAGTAGAAATACTTAGGTAGACCTGAGTCAAAATATTTAATATGTAATACTAACATTGAATTTGTCATCTTAGAGTGAATAGAGAGGGAAACTTGTTTTATATTATCTTACACAAGAAAGCATACTAAACTTCATCTGCAGCAATAGCTTCTAAAGGTTGAGTTCAAGAATGTTTTATCTTTTTAAAAAAATAAAAGTGACCCCCTAGCCTACTACATGACTCTATTTTGAGAAAAACCATGTTAAGTGCTATACATCTTAAACTGAAATCTACAAAGAGTCTCCTCCTTTGCAGCACAGTTGCAATTTTACAGACATCTCAGTGATTTTTATTTTTTTGATACATCTGTCTTTCTTTCTCTTGAACTTGCTTCTAGGAAGGTAGTAAGTGAATTGTTTTTGTTCCTGCTAGTGCCTATCAGGGCACAAATTGCATGTAGAAGTAGATGTTCCCATTTTCGAAATGACTGAGCAAGTGGTTTTTAACTGTTTTCTGTCTCCACACAACCCTGCTGATAGGAGCAACTCAGCAGTCTCTGTGAGATACTGAAAGAAGCAAAAGAGTGTTACTTGTCTGTGTTTCCTCCTCTGTAGTCTCTGCTATACACAGTAAATGTAGGTATGTATTTCATTGTTGTCGTTAAGATTTAGAGCATAGATCCGTCAAATGCTAAGCAATACTTCTAATGTGACTATTTTTAAAAACCAGGGAAAAAAAGGTACCTAAGACTTTGCCTGAATAGTTTACTAGAAATTCAGCCTTCAGACTACTTTCACACAAATTAATCACTGTTAAGAACTTCTTTTATATTCATTAAGAAAATTTGACATAATAACCTACAGAGAGACGTATGTTGTATATAGGTGTAATTTATGTTATAAATTTTTCTCCTTATAGCGTTGGACAGACATGTTTTTACTTCACCACATGTAGAGTTGTCACCCTCTTTATCATACAGGGTATTCCATGAAATGCTGTGCCTTAATTGCTATTCCTATTGCTTACTGATAAATATTTTGGACTTTTTTTCCTTTGGCTTTACCTTTAAAACAGTACCGCAGTAAATAAATATGCTTAGACATTTATCTTTGCTTTGTACAAGTAAACCATTGACATTCCACTCAACAAATTTTCTTGGAACCCCCACACATTTCTTTTTTATTTTCCTTTTCTTTTTTGGCGGGGGAAGACGGGGGATCAAAATCATGACTTTGCACTTGCCAGGCAAGCACTTTAATACCCAGCACCCCCCCCACACATTTCTTAACAATATTATTTCTTTCTAAAGAAAGTTAAGATATTCCAGGTGACAGAACAGTCAATTGAACGATAAATATTGGCAGAGATGCACCATTAATAAATTTGTTGCAGTAATTAGAACTCAAATCCTGCAGTAATTAGAACTCAAAGCTTGTAACACTTGAAGGAGAAATATTCTACAAGGATGATGACAGGGCTTTAAAAGATTATGATTTCAATATCAGTGGATTAGTAAGCCTCCATGGGAGTAATTAGTTCAGTCTTTCAATTCAGTCTTTAATAATTTTTTGCAGAAGTGACTTCTTTGTCTTTTGAAGCGGGCTCACTGTATATCCCAGGCTGGCCTTACACCCACAGCGCTCCTCTTGCCTCAGCCTCCCGAGTGCTGGGTTTACAAGTGTGTGCCACCATACCTGGGCAGCTTTTGTTCTTTGTGTTGTGAAAGTCGAAATGAATGGTGTCTTTTCCTCTTCTATTAGAGACTTCATGGGAGTGGAAGCCTTCTCTTCTTGCTCAGTACCGTATCCTGAGAGCCTGGAACATTACAGGCACTCTGTAAATGCTCGCTGGCTCTTTTAGTGCTTTGGAATTTGGCCACCAAAGCACACTCACAGAATGAGCATCTTCTCATTCTTTATACTCATTTCCACAATTTTGTGTGTTTTTAAGATAAAGCTAACTAAATTTTTTTTTCTCTTTATGAAATTCTAGTCCTTATTTTAAATGGTTTAATTTAAATGGGCTTTTCCCAGTTTTAGATGTCCTTGTGTAATAGCAACCTCTGCTGTATCCGTAAGTATAGTCTTTGCAGTATAATGGCTTTACTGTTTGAGTCACAAGTAGTAGGTGCTGTCGAGTATTTATCAGTACCATAAAAAGTAGTGGCTAAAAATAGAATTTCTTTTCAAACATTGGGACACATTTTTTTCTTAAAAAAATTGTTTTTAAGTTAAAACTGCTAAACTCATATGCAGTGGTAACTTAGTCCACAAAATTAATTCTCTCCACAGTTCTGGTCACAAACCTAACTGAACAAGGACCAAATCAAATTTTCCCATGCAGTCAACATTGAACCTAACCATTGTGTTTGATTCAGTTGTCATCCAACTTGGTTTGTGACCAGAAACATGGAATCAGGTTTGAATCAAGGTACCACACTGTGTATTAGACCTTTTTACTGAATAGTTTGCTTTTGTGTAGTGTTGTATACAAAGCCCGCTTTCTTTTGAAGTAGAACTTTGCTTTTAATGTGTATAATATCACTCAGGACAAAACAAAGCTTATTTTAGATTCAGTCTTCAATTTTTTTCTGTGTAGACATTCCTTATCACTTTTAAATGTATACGAAAAAGTTGTCATTGGTACTTTTCCATGAAGATGTAATATTCACTCAAGCCTATTTATTTTTATTTTATATTTTTCTTACAATAATAATAAGTTCTAAATAAATAATACAGTTCTGTCCTGGTATAAGTATGAAATGAGATCAGAATATTGACCCTTCATTAATGAAGAACGTTCTAGATTTGTTTGCTGCTTGAAAGCAGAGTGTGTTTTAATTTAAGCAAGAAGTATGCATATTTCTGTAAGATGAACAGTAGCTGGCAGTCATTTTTCAGATCATTTCTTAATATATTGAGTTTAATCCAAAAGAGTAATAGAAATTTAGGATGCATGAGTTATAAACCTAGAGCAAAACTGAAGTTCTTAAAGAAGATGTTCAGCAGGTACATTGTACTGTTGTATTGAGTCCAGGAAAGGACAGAGGATAAAAAGTGCTGTCCGTGTTTATAAACCTTTATACCCCAGGACAATCTATCTCCTTCAGACAACTTTTCTACATGGGGAGACTCTTTGCATAGCAATCGTTTGGGTGTTAACTTTAGCAAGTAATTAGGCCCATGCTCTTCTTTTTTCAGCTCTGATGCTCTGATGGTGGCAGGGGCAGAACAGAACCCTCAGGATGGAGGCAGAGTTGACAGTGTCAGCAGGAGGTTGGCTGTATCAGAAAAGAAAAAAAGTACATGCCTGCCTCCAAAAGGATACAGGCTTGAACAAAGCCCGATGTTTATGGGCAGGCAGGAAGCTCTTTGTTGGAATATTTATAGGAAGCAGAGTCGAAGGAGGTGCAGTTTATTTCCAGATCTAACACTTCTCTGACTCTTGATTGTTGGTTTCTGGAACAAGAACTTTGTTCTTTTTCTACTACCATTTGTTGTTCTATATATGAAGTTGGAAAGAAGCAATGTATAACTTTGCTAATTTATTCCAGCAATAACTTTTTTATTTTCTAGGGCAATAATTTTTCAAACTTTATTAATACTCCTTTACATTCTTAAAAATTGTGGGTTCCAAGAGCATTTGTTTATGTGGATTAGAGTTATCAATGCTTACTGTATTAGAAATTAAAACTGATGTTTTTATTTTTTCTCTTCCTCCCTCTTCACCCCCTACATTTTAATAATGCTACTTGTTAAAAAAAATAGCAGTAGTTTACATATTAGCATAAATATTTTTAGGAAAATAACTATATTCTCCAAAAATAAAACAACTATGAAAAAGGTGGCATTGTCTTATAAAGAAATTTTTGAAAATCTCTTTAGTATCTGGTGTAATAGAAAACAGGTGGGTTGTCATCTTTGTTTCTGCATTCAGTCTTTTGGATGTATTATTTTGTTTCAAGTAAATCGGGTCTGGAAACTGAGCCCTGCAGGCCAGATCCAGTTTGTGGCTTGTTTTTATATATTCCACAACTGAGAGTATTTTTTTCTTAATCATTGGAAATCAGTCAAAAGAGGGATATTGTTTACTTACACATGAAAACTATATGAAATTCCAATTCAGTGCCAGTAAATACAACTTTATTGGAATATAGCCCTGCTCCTTTGCAATTGTCTGCAGATGCTCTTGCAGTGATTAGATTGAGTAGTTGTAGTAGAGACCAGGTAGCCAGCCAACAAGCCTAAAATGTGTGTTGTCTGGTCTTTTGTTAAAAAAAAAAGTTGTAAATTCTGAAAAGTATATAAAGAGAGGAAAGACTATTTTATAGCTTTTTCAAATGTTGTGGCTGTTCTTTGATACTACATGAAAACAGAACACAGTAATTTCATAAAGTTTAATTGCAATGTGGAAGTTGAAACCATATCACTGACTTTTTTTATTGCTACAGTAAAACTCATTGTTCTGTCTTGTACTTTGAATGAACTCTTTATCCATGCATGATTTTGAACCCTTAATACACTAGTTACTTGGAAAATACCACTTAATTGGGCTATATAGATCTTTTAGATACTGATATTCTATTTATAAAGTATTCATTACAACCTATCTTATCAGAAGTCTATATATGAAGCTAAATTAAACTATGGAGATATATATATATATATATATATATATATATATACACATTTCAAAATTGTAATCTTTTTTGCTCAAAAGTTCAAACTTCATTATAAGTAATAATATTGAAAAGTTATTTTCCTTGAAGTGAGAGATTTGCATTGTTCATTTTTGAGAAAATACCTGCCCAATACCTCACTCTAAATAATTACAGTCGTCAGCTGTGCTTCCAAGCATGGTGTTCCATGAACAAGTGGTTTCTTTGCCTTACAGCTGAAACACAGAGGGACTTGCCTTGAGAGGACTGTTGTGCTTTAATGCGCAGCACAAGTGCTGTGTGTACATACACACCATTTTGTCACACGGTATTATTAGACGTGATTTTAAAGCTGAGATTTAATACTCATTTTTACTTCATTATAAACATTCTTCAATGAAATCAACATTTATATTTTATTATAACAAAAATTTAAATTTATGTGTGTGAGGATGAAGACTACGATAACTATTAGTATAGTTAGGTGTCACTACATTGATTGTTGCTGAGAGTTAGCTACTTTTGCCCAGCATTGCATTTGCACCACCAGTACCACTGTCAACACAGGAAAAAACTATCAATGCTATAAGAATTTTGACTTTTCAGATCCCTAAAAGAGCCTTAAAGATTCTCAAGAAAGAATCCATGGTCCAGTTTGAGAATTGCTATTTTCGGAAAATAAGTGTTGGAATCATTATGATGAAGTGCAGTTATTAAGATGAATAGTATTTCCCGTCTTGACCTCAGGAGGCTAGACACACGACAATTCTGTATTATGGTGAATGGGAGAGGTTCTCGGAATCAATCCCAAATTCTGATTGCCCCAAGGAAAGTGGGGAATGAAGCCTGACTTTGAGAGCAGAGATCCTGAAAGCCAGTCAGAGCCCCAGATTGCCCAAAGATGATTTTTAAAGTAATAGAGTCTGACTTTAAGTTGGTTCTCAAACTAATCTTCTTATAGTTAGTACTATTTTAAATCTTTTCATTTCTGATACTCAGCCTGTTTGGGGGCAGGGAGCCATTTAGACACTTCTTTATTTCCTGTCTTCCTGGAAGACTCATTGTTGGTAAATCCAGATTTTTAGCCACTGTCCTCCTTTCATACTGATTTCCTTGCGTTTCATCCTCAGGGGGCAAAGGACCATAATGTTTTTTCCCACAGAAACTCCAAACCATCCAATGAAGAATTTCCTGCTACTATTGTAATTTTCCAGTAGTTCTCTAAAAAGTTTGCATTCAAAGGTCTTCATATAAAAATGTCTGAAGCCTTCTCATTTCTGGTGATTCTACACTACCCTGACATTTTCATTGCCAAGGTATAGGGCTAAGAGAGGTAGAAAGAATTGCTGGTCTCACAGTAGAAATGTGGTGCCACGTCCCTCTCAGCCGAGAGCATCCTCCCACCCTGCGCTGGCTCCCCCTTGCTCAGTGTCTTCGAGCCACACGCTGGCTGGAGCTGCTAATCAACAGCTCCTACCATGACTGTGCCTGGACTCTGGCTGTCCAGCCCCAGCCTTGTGCCTTCCCTCTTCCATTCTCCCTTCCTTTCTGTGCCACCCAGGGAGCCTGGATATGAAGCAGGCACGCTTCAAAACAGGGTTGGAAAATGAAGGTGCTGTTTCTGGATCATACTGTTAACAGTCCACCAGCCACTTCAAGGAGATGATCAGAAGCTTCACCTAGAGGACATTCAGCTGTATACCAGGGACAGTGATAAATCACCAGACAGCATAACAGAGATGGAGGACTTCTGTACCACCTATCATCAAAATAAGCAACATTACTTGTGCCTCATTGAATATTTCATGGAAAGTAGATTCAAAACCAAAGGACCATACATACTACACTGTTTCACTGACCTCAGCAAGAACTCACAATGAATTTAAACACAAGGATGTTTAAATTCCAGCAAAATTGGGGCAGAAGCTGTTTCCTTGCTTATGACTGTCCATGGATACTGGTTTTTAAGCCCGAGAACTGAATATACAGTAGCAGTGAAAACAACCTCATACTGCCTTAGATTATTTTGTATCTGAATGGAATTGTAGTTCTGCGGCTACACAGTTTTGCCCAGCAGTCTATTCAGAAGTTCATCTAACATAGTTTTGGAGAAAGCTGAAGTGATTGCATGACATATGCTTAAATTTTGTTTTTATCACATCCAACACAAAGAATATTTTGACTATATTCAAGAGTACCATGAGAATGTTATATAGCCTTCTATCAAAGGTAACAGTGGTAGCCGTGGCTCATTTACCAGTGGAAAATTAGAAGGCATTTTCTTCAGCTGCAGTACTGAATTCAATACTGGGAGGCCGCCCCAGAATTTACTTTATGGCAGATATGGACTTGAGATTGCAGTAGAAAAATTTTTAAACTGCAATACTAACTTACAATTGGGGACTGCTGCTGTATGCACAACGCTTAATCATGTGATTCTTACTGTTGCTCATGAGGAGTCACCAGGAAATGAATTCTGTAAGCAGTACCTTCCTCAGCTACATTCAGAAGATCATAAACTTGACCTGTGTCATGCCCAACAGATCATTTTAGAAATCATTTACTCTGACCCTCTGGGTATTTCTTTGGCACCATGGCAGAAATTGATGACCTTCAGCTCATGAACTTGTGCACTGAAAATGCAAAGAAGGATCCTAGCTGTAAAACCTATAATATCCGTGTTGGACGTTAATGACCACTTTTCTTACTTTTACTCAGCCCCTTTCTTCCCTCAGGAACATTGATCCTCTTGTCCATTTTCATCCATCGGAGCATGTATGTGCTGCTATCTCCTAAAGCAAACTACTACTGTTCACATTTTATTCAGAGCCATTGTAGTGTGTGTTATTCCCCACCCTTCCCACTACTTTCAGTGATGAGATAGCTGTAGTTCTCCTTTTGTCACTTTGTTTGCCTAGATCCTGCAATGGTTTTATTTTTCCTTTTTGTCGGACAGCAAGACAGTTACATAGACTTCTTTGCCAAAATATAAATAATGTCTTACAAATGGTATTTAAATATGCATTCATTTACTGAACAAATACCAGTACAACTCCAAACTGTATGAAAGTGTAGTTGCAGCATAAGTTAAATCTTGATGTTTACAGTTTGTGTTAGCTAAGAGGAAAAAAAAACTACTGCATTTTAACATAATATAGAAAAATATTTGTTTTGTTGTATATAATATTTACAATCATAGAATATATAAAATTTAATAGCAATTGTATACATATCATGAAGCTGTTATCAAATACCTAATTTGTAAATCTCAAATAGTTGTATATCTATCCTGTTACAAATAGCTTCAATTTAACAAATTTGTGAAGGATATTATTCTCATTCATAAAGTTACAAAATAGGTAAATACAGAGAAAAATTTTAAATATGGTACTGGACTCTAGAATTTTCAGTGTGGTATAATTATTATAAAGGTATGTATACAGGTAACTAAAAAGAGAACTATTTTGAGAGAGTCATTTAACAGACTAGGCAGAGGGAAATTTTTGGTAACTCTTCCAACTGTCAATAGTTAATTTTACTTCAACCAGGTTGGTGGCCTAACCCTGTAATCCCAGCACTCGGGAGGCTGAGACAGGAGGATTGCCATGAGTTCGAGTCCAGTGTAGGCTGCATAGTGAGTTCAAGGCCAGCCTGAATTACAGAGCAAGGCCGTCTTTAAAAAAAAGTTAATTGTACTTCTAAGAAAATGACAGTAGAGGAGAATAAACTTTAAAAAGAGCCCAAAAAAAACTTACTCAGTAAACACATAAGTACAACTGTCTATTGTATCCTTTGTTAAGCACTAAAACTTAAAAGATTTATGACTAATAGATTAAATAGATTATGCATTGCTAGGTTATAGCAATCTTTTTAGAAATCTGAAGCATAAGTCTAACATTTAGTGACAGGTTTCTTTTTGATAGAGAAATTCAGGTGCTGTTTTCAGATTACCCATGGTTAAATAAACATTGACAGATATGGAATCATATTTTTGATTTAGATTCTAAACAGATTATATATCCCATATTGGTTGAAATTACATTCAAAGCCATGTAAAATTTGGAAAAATTAAAATGAGAATTTAGTTATCATTGAAGTTTTTTCTAAGTCTTAGATATAGTTAAAAATAGAATGTGATACCTTGACATACTTTAAATTTCATTTTGAAATGGTAACGTGGATTTGTGCCTGTCTCATTTACATCTGTAAATGCCACTGAGCATAATGATAAAAGTTGAAGTTTCGTGGCCATGGTGCAGCTCAGTGGTAGAATTTGTACTTAGTGTGCGCAAGGCACTGGGTTTCATCCCCCAGCGCACACACAAAAACTTACATTTCACATGGGTTTGTTGAATTCTTGCTCAAGGGAATTTGGGGGATTTTATTCGATGAAATGCATTTGTGTTTGGGAAAAACTGATATAAACGAATGTTTATTTACTCTGGCACATCACAAGTCTTGGTGCACAGGTATGCATTTGAAAGCTCTAGTAGCAAATAATAGTATCTCTAAGCTTATTTAAATTTAAAAAAAAAATTCCTTTTTCAAAGTATTACCCAAATACTTACTTTGGAAACATGAGGAAAGGAATTCAGATTATGAATTATTGCTTATGAAAATTGTGTTTGCTTTTTTGTGTAAGTAAATATTCCAGTCTGAATATGTTGTTAATAGTGAATGTCTCTGTTTTTCAATTGCAGATGTGGGAGATCAGCCAGGTGAGGTAGGTTATCCAGGCTCTCCGGCTGAAGCTCCTCCAAGCAAGTCTCCATCGATGCCATCACTAAACCAGACTTGGCCTGAACTCAATCAGAGCAGCGAGGTTAGCAAAGCTTCCCTTTTCTTTCATTAAAAATTAACCTTTTTAAGGTAAGATGTTCCAAGCAGGGTAATATCAAAACGCATGCATAGTTAAGAGAACATAGCAGTATGACTGATAAATGTTGTATTTGGTTTCCACCATTCATCTTCACTAAAACCTAGTGAATGGGGTAGATGCATGAAGTTAAAATCAAGGAGTGAATGACTTGGCCAAGATCTCATATCTAGAGAGGTTTAAGAGTTAAGATTTTAAAATAGATCTTTTGATATCTAGGAAACTGCCATGTCCATGGAGTCACACTGCTCTATCAGTCCTGTAAGCAAAGTACGTGGTAGTCCATTTCAGCTCTTCATATTGGAAGTTATATAAGAAATGTCATGAGAAAGTATTTTCTGCAACCCAAACTACTTATAATTCGCTCTATTTACCGTTCTAAATATGACCAAGCCTAGTATGCAAAAGAGAACTTGGGACAGATGCAGCTGCTCCCCAATTACTTTGGAATTCTTTTATTATTAAAAAATAAATAAATAAATAAAATAACCACTCAAATAGAATAAGGAAAGAGAGGGCCTAAGGCCCCACATCCTCTAATGCCCCATTAAACACTGGTGGTCTGGAGAACTCAGTTTGGAAACCACTGCTCTAGCCTGTTCAAACAGTTTTCTTTATGAACAAGTTACCTTTTAGCCAAATTAAGAAACACACTAGTTAATATGGAACACTTGGAAAACAGCTGACAGTTTGACACTACTTGCTGCTGCTTTGTAAAGACCTAATCATAATTAAAGAGACCTGTGTCTGAAGCAATCATAACATCTCATGTAAACCCATTAATGTATGTTTTTGTAGAGGGAGGTATTAAGCCTTGGGAGATTGCTGGAAGAGGTTTGCGGAGAAGCAGCTCAGTGTTCATAAAACTGCTGTTTCTGCAGCATTTAATTTCTGTCTTTTGTTGAAAAGCAGTACCAGAATAATAATAATAATGTTAGTACATTGTTACCAGATTGTAAATAAAAGCAACTCTTTCTAAAGCATCTCAATTCCGAAATCCATGTTCCCTCTAAATGAAACCAAGTATGATCATTAAACATTAGAGGTGAAGTTCCTTCTCAGTTCTGATTCAGTAGTTTTATTTTTTCTACTTAAATATTTCTAAATATTTCTATCAAGTTTTATTCTGTAATATTTGATAAAAGGTCATAAATTTCATAATTTTAAAGCTATACATGAAAAATCAAAATGCTAATAAAATACTCATTTTAATGATGGCTGTTAAAAAATTTACTAGTTGGGTATGGTAGTGTATGTCTGTAATTCTAGTTGAGGTAGGAGGAGCACAAGTTCAGGCCCAGCCTAGGAAACTTAGCCACTAAAGATCTTTTCTCAAAATAAAAAAAAGGGCTGGGGATGTAGCTTAGTGCAGAGACCATGGGTTCAATTCCCAGTACCACATATATACATAGAAAAAGATATAAAATACAGGTTAAATTTTAATCCACCACAAAGCACCAGTATTCTTTTAGTGTGTATTTAGCACCTGTGAATATAGATGAGTACTGTAGGAAAAACACTAATAGTAATTCTTTGCATGTATTGGGCACTTTTGATATGCCAGTTCTGGTCAAAAAGCTCTTCCCATTTACCAACTCTTTTTTTTTTAAGTCCTCAAAACATTCCTGTGAGGTTGATACTGCTAATTTCATGTTACACATGGTGAAATTGGAAGCACTGAGAGGTGGTTATGTAGCCCAAGTTTGCACAGCCCAAGTAGGAATCCAGTAGTGTGGCTCTAGTGCCTGTGCTCTTAACCATTGTCCTAAAGTTATGAAGGTAAGAGTATCTCTCTGTTGTCAGATAGCCTATGTAGTCTTTCAAACCAAAGTTAAATTTCACTCCAAAGTTAAATGCCACTCCAACAAGGTGCACAGATAGTTAGGATTTTTTAATTCCTTCTGAATTCTAGAAACAATAATTACTAAGGAAGAAACTCATTTATTAACAAATATTTGTACATCAGTTCTCTGAAGTGATGTCCCATGATAAAAATGAATTATTGTGGGCTTTTATTCATGAAACACTTTGAACTCATCAGTACTTCTCTGCATATGTTACTTTTCATATTAAAACTAGCCTGTAGGAAAAGTCAGTGATTGTATTAGCCATGTTTTTAGCTTTCAACAGTGTGCCCATTTGCTAATATCTGATTTCTGTGTGTCTTCTCAAATTGAATATCAGTTTTAAACAGTAAGTTGAACTTTGAAGCATAAAATGTATCCTTCGCAAACTAGATTATTAAAAGTTTTTTAGTAAATGGGTTAGTTGTGTCTATGTGTAAACATTTGTGTGTATAAGTTGTATATGTGTAGGTGCTTTTCCCTCTTTGCAAGATAACTTATAATTTTTATACAACTTTGATGTAAAACTTCTGTAGTGTTTTATTACTAAGATCTCCAACACAAATGGAATTAACTGTAATTAATATTGACTTACATTCCACCTATTTTAAGAGGTATGATATTTCTTTGTGTACCTCTTTTGGAAACAGTATTTCATATACATCTTCTATATATAACACATACTTTGATGCTTGATTTGCTCTCATCATGGCCGCATTCTGGTTTTCCTAGCATGGGGTGGGGGATGCCTGATTGGCAGTTCTGTCTTGTGGTCTGGCATGGCCCTGTTTGTATTGCTGAGTGCAGGGGTTGACTTGCTACCAATGGCATTAGCTCAAACATATTAATTCCAGAATTCCTTGCATTTTACCTCAATTATATTTTATTAAATATCTGCATATGTATAAAATATGTGCACGTACATAGTGGAATCATCTTTCAGGGGTCGCACTGGCAAGTCTCACTGACTTGCTTTATTTTGATCAAAAGTTTGCTTCATTCACATCACCAAATCAAAGTATTAACATTTGAATTTTAAAAGAAGGATCTGAGGTTATTCTAGTCAAGACAAACCCATTTACATTTTTGCTTGGTGGCCATTTGTATCACTAGCATCCCTGTGTTTCAAGTTTTCACATTGTGTTTTGAGTTTTGGTTCTGTAAGGCTTTGAATCTCTTCCATAGAGATTGAAATGTGATTACTATATTTGAGTGAAGTTGTTCCCCTTACATTACTAATGTCCCAGCATTGATAAGTTTAAAATGTTTATGGAAAAATAGAAGTCACAGAAATTTGTTAGATCTATGAAACACAACTTGCAGTGCAACCTCTGAAATACTTGGCTAAATCTTCTCCAGTGGTCTTTTACTCCATCTTTCTCATCATGCTGACTTGTCTCTCCTCTGTCTGTTCAGCAGTGGGAGACATTTAGTGAACGCTCTTCAAGCTCACAAACTCTGACCCAATTTGATTCTAACATTGCACCAGCTGATCCTGTAAGTCAATCACTTAGCTTGCTTGTTTGAAATTAATTTTATTAACCCTAATTTCCATTCATTATGGTTTTTAGCTGATATGCATGATTCGTGTAGTGCTTAAAGGGAAATGTTGGCAGGCTTTTCAATTTTTGTGTGCTTAATGGTGGAAAGAACATTTTTTCCCATTCCTTATATTTTCTAGTTACCTTGGTGGTAGAAAACTGTATGCTTTTAAAATCTGGTACTTGTATCTATAGAAGTATTTTGTGGCTATTTGGTTAATCATGTTGTTGGTTGCTAATTAAGTGTATGTTTTATTAAACATATACAGCTTATCAGTGTAGTGACACTTATGTGAATATTACTTTATTTGTGTGCTTACATGTCATATAATATGTGCTGTGTATGTAAATATTTATGCAATGTCCTTTTTTAAAACATTTCAAGTGATGACTGCTTTTATTTAATTGGTGCATTGAATTCCATTAGGATCAAGTTTAGCAAAACGAACCAGATGTGGTGGCACATGCTTGTAATCCTAGCACTTGGGAGACTGAGACAGGACCATCCTGCAAGTTCCATGCCAGCCTGGGCTACGTAGCAAGCCCCTGTCTCCTCAATAAAACCAAAAAGGTTTAGCAAAACAGTACAGAGCTATCAGCCTAAGATTCCTCTTGTGAAAAGGATCCTCTGTCTTGTCTTCCTGTGATTTACCGTGTTGCTTTGAAAGTGCTACAAAGTTCATATCTTGATTTAAAAATCTATCCCCTTAGACTTAATTTTATATATGGTTTGTCTGTCCTTCAAGTAATTTGGAAACTTCAAAAGTTTCACGAAACCATTCTTTCTGCCTCTCTCTCTCTCCCTCTCCCTCTTCCTCCACACTGCCCTCTTTTATTTTGAAAGAGGAGTACATGGTACTTAGTACTTTCCAAAATCAAAAAATTGAAGATTGTATAAGGTAGGATCTTTTTAGAGTGAGCTAAGTAAACAGATGTGGACAAAATGACATAATGAATTTTTTTGAGATGATTCTAATCAAAGACAGCCAGCTTTTATTAATTAAGTTTAAAAATGGTCTTGTTATTTAATGTGGGTTTTGGAGGAGTGGCATTGAAAGTATCTTCAGCAGTTTAAATTAATGTGTTTTAATGTTTTATAGTTCTGAACAGTTTATTTCAAACAGGATACTGTTAGTGATTGAATTCAAATAACATATGAGCAGTTTTTAAATATTTATTTTATAGTCCATTAAGTGTTCAGTGGCCAATTAATAGATAGGTCATTTGGCTTATCTTTTCTAACTAAATTTAAGACATTTATTTGATTTGAAAACTGCAGGAGAAATAAAAGGCCAGTTGAAATTTTTGCTGTTTATTAGCAGCCATAATTAAAATCTCTTGGGAAGTGACAAATTCAGTCAGGTTTCTTAAACTTTGTTTTGTTTCTCTATATACAGTCAGTTTTACTTACAGTATTTTTTGGGAAGGAAGGTTTGAGCTACCAATAAAGAAACAATTTTATTCTCTAACCCTTAAAAGACAGTGAAAGCAGTCACTCATAGCATTAGGACTGTGTCAGATCAAGGCAAGAATATCATATATAAAAACCTAACTGGATATTGTAGCACATACCAATAATCCTGGATACTTAGGAGACTGAGGCAAGAGGATCACAAGTTGGCAAGACCTTGTCTCAAAATCAAATTTAAAAGTGCTGGGCGGTGTGGCTTAGTGGTGCAACACTTGCTTGGCGTGCCCAAGCCCCTGAGTTTGATCCCAGGTGTGCATCTGGAAGGGGGAAGTCTAGAACTCAGGCAAAATACATTGACTCAGAACTGGCAGGAAGTACTGAAAAAATACTTAGCTTAATAGTAGTAATATTCTTCTTAGTTTTTAAATAATATCCCAATTTGTGAGTGCCAGCTCTAATGTTTAAAATTACATGGCCTAAGACTTGACTTTGTATTCTCTAGTGTAGCAGGAGGCTCTAGAAAAATAAGGAATGATTAATTGATATTTTAAACATGAGTTTGGACTTCTGAATTTGATCAGTAAAATTGACAACCTTAAATATTTATGACCTGGTATCTACATATATCATTTTGTGATGTCAAATTTAAATCTGAACTTTGTTTTCCATCCTGTCCTCTACTTTAAATTTTCAATTGTGAGAATGCCCTGCTTTCTTACCTGAAATATTGGCTGTTTACAGACTGAAGCCTGTAGCCACAATCCCAGATGATTCTTTACAAGGTTTATCTAAAGAGGGGTTATAAATTTCAAAAGGCCGGGCGTGGT
>RJWT010010633.1:0-24022 GCA_004365215.1 Cuniculus paca
TAAACTATAAACATTTAGTGAAGATTTTTGGGGGAATAATTATCTCAATTTTCTTTTTTTCTCTTTTTTATCATATTTTATTAGTACATGTTCGTGGCACAGGCATTTTACAATCATCTTGGAGAGATGGTACAAGTACATAGTGTAGCTTGTTTCCCATTTAGTCCCCTTCTCTCCCTGCACCTTCCTCCTCCTCTAGTTCCCTTCCCCTTCTTTCATTCTTACTGACATTCTTGATCTCAGTTCATGCTTATAAAAAACAATGTCCACATTTCATTGAAGTTATTGCAAGCTTTAACCTGGCATAGCTTCACTCTATCTCCTGCCCTAAACTCTCTCCCCCTCACCCCTTGCCCTTGGTCCCCGGGCCCCTTCCAGTCTGCAAGAGATCCCTCCTCCCCTTGACTCCTTCTGTTCTCTTATTTGTACTTTGCCTTACTCAGATGAGAAATACTTAACTACTCCGTGCAGATTGAAGGTTTACAGGAAAGAGTATTAATGCCTGTAATCTACTTTTAATTATATTAAATGTGGATTAATGGAAAAATAACTGGATAGAGTAGTGCAAGTATATATATGTGGAATCTTTTTTAAAACATTGACTAAGTAGAGAAAGTAGGATGGTGGTTGCCAAGGTGGAAACTGAGAGGCAATGGGGAGACATAGTCAGGGTATAAATTTGCACTGACATAGAATGTGTAAGTCTTAGGGGTTTAATTCTGCAAAGAATGGATTTTATGTGCTCTTACACACGCCTTATATAGGTAACTATTGAAGGTGATTAATATGCAATTTGTCTGGCCACTAATTGTTTCAATATATATGTAAATGCACATTATAAACTTTAAATAGATACAATAAAAATAAGCATAAAAAAGTAAATACAGAGTGTTATTGGTTCAATCAAGATTTACAGGTGCTCACTGTAAAGTTATTTTAGCATTGCTGCACAGTTGAAATTTTTCATTACAATGCTTTTTCAAAAGGCAAAACACATATATGCATAGAGTCTGACAACAGGATCCAGTATTCCAAATTTTATTTATGTCCCTTATTGTGATATCCAAGAAAGAACTCATTGTTTTAAATGCGCTTTGTTCTTCTGGCTTCCAAGCATAGCACAAGAATTAAGTATTTAACTTGAACACCCTCATCTATCATTAGCTTTCAGGTTACAATGGGAGCATTGTTAAAATGGATTAAACCACACTTAGAATCATTAACCATCCTCAAACATTTTAACTCTCCACTCCAAGTGTTGCCAAGTCATGTATTCGACAGCTCTTATCCTAGTGGTTTTATAAAGGTAAATTCACGACAAAAGTGATACATCAATAATGAGGATTGAAGAGGAGTTTTAGGGGATCTCTCTGTCTATAACAAATGAAACTTTCATGAAGTGAAAATACACAAACACAACACATACTAAAGTAAAAAGAAGTACTATATGAAGAAGAAAAAATAGTCTTTAGTATAAAGATTAAAATAACTTATCACCAAAAATGTGAATCTATGAAGCCAACATACATGTATTATCACATTTAAGCTTACAGATATCTGTGAAATTGTACTCCATTTGATAAAATAGGAACCTCATGTACAGAGATTTAAATGATTTGGTCATGATGATATAATGACATGCAATGTCTGAATTTAAAGTGGTGATAATTAAGGAAAACTAATATTCCTAAATGATATACCACAGACTCATACTAATTTGAGTGGTGTGGATGTGTTGAATTTGGAGTAATTAGTCATATATATTTGGGGAGATCAGAAATAGAAGTATTCATAACACAAATAAGGCTTAAGCAAAAATGTAAAGAAAGTGATGCTTAATGGCCATAAACTGTAATATATTGTTATTATGTTAGTTTTGTGATGGGACTGCACTTCTAGCTTGAAGAGGCTTGGGTTGAAGTGGATTCTGAATTAAATATCTAAAGAACTGCTGTCATTATCTTTCCCCAACTTTGCTTTTTTTCCTTCAGAGTTGTGACCTTTCAAAATGTTGGCTTATTTATGCTTTGCAGCTTTCAGAAAGGAAAGAGAGGCAGAACAAATTTCCCTACTTCAGTTTGAAAGATTAAGACCTAATAAGAAAACACTGCCTTCTCATAGCCCAGTTCTGCTCACTACAGATACCCTACAAATTTGATAAGAATTGCATACTTCTATTGGTTCTGAAAGTATTTTTGTGAAATATTTGAGTTTTACAATTACGATTTGTGTCATCTATCAACAGAAGTAATTTTGTTCTTTCCTTTCCAATGTGAAAGTCTTTTATTTCTTTTTGTTATAAAGTTGACCTAGTTAGAAATTCCAGTACTATTTTGATTAAAATAGTGGCTCTTTTATTGTGGCTCTTTAAATCGAGGCTCTTTTATTGTGCCTGATCTAGGGGAAAAACTTTCATTCTTTCACCATTGAGTATGATATTACATGTGGGTTTTTCATTTGTGGCCTTTACCATATGTTGAAGAAATTTTACTGAATGATTTAATGAAACAAGTGTGTTGAAATTTGTCAAATGTTTTTTCTGCATCAATTGAATTTCCTACTTGCATTCTACTAATGTGAGATAATTCACTGCTTGATTTTTACATGATGAACCATGTGATTTAAAAACCTACTTGTTTGTGGTGTTTGATCTTTCTGGGTTTGCCGCTGAAATGTCTTGCTAGTATTTTGTTGAGCAATTTTTGCTTCAATATACATAAGGGATATTGGTTTAATTTTCTTTTTGTGTAGTATCTACACCTATCGTTCAAATCTGGGTTACCTTGCCTCAGAAAGTAAGTTAAGAAGTGATTTTTTTTTCTTTTCAATATTTGGGAATGATAGATATTAATTTATTGAATGTTTATTAAATATTTGGTAGAATTCATCAGTTAAGTAATCAAATCCATAGCTGTTCTTCATTGAGAGTTTTCAGTTGCTTATTAAATATCTATACTACTTCCAGAGCTACTTAGATTTTCTATTTCTTCATAATTCTGTATAGGTAGATTCTGTATTTCTGGAAGCTTTTCTATTTAACTTGATTTATACAGCTGTCATTATACAATTGTTCATAATATTCTCTTGTTTTCATTTCTTCAAAATTAGTAGTTATGTCTTAGCTTTAATTTCTGATTTTAGAATGAGTTCTCTCATTTTTCTTTTTAGCCAAACTAGCTTCAGCTGCATTGTTTTTGTTGCTTCTCTCAGAGAATTAAGCTTTGATTTTATTAATTTTCTTTATTGTTCTTCCAATTTCTATTTTGAGCTCTCCTTGAAAATCTTAATCTTTCCTTTTTTGATTAATATTAAATTTAGAAAATTTAAAATTAAATCTCTTTTGGTGTAACCCCTCAAGTTATTTGGTACTTGACTAGTATTATTCTTCTTTCATGATTTACCTACATAGATGACAGCACCAACTTAATTATGAATAGTAGACTGTTGACGCGTATTTTATGGCCTTTTTTAAATCATAGAACCAGTAATTTTTATCTCTTATTTATTGGTTTATCTCTCTTGAGTAAAAGTAGCAGAAAAGTAGGCCCTTGGTCAGTCTTTATATTTTCTGATGCATCTCCGGTATATTAAGCAGTAAGTGACACATTTTGGTACTCTTAGATGCAATCGACTAAATAACTTACATTTTCTGTCTATCCAAATCTGTATTGTGATTTTGTTGGAGACTTGTTATACATAGTAGAATATATAATGAGTTTCAAAATATCAAGTGTCAGCAGAGTACAAATTGGTCTAAAACATGTTGTCAAATAGTGGGAATGATGATATGTGGTAACCCGTAAATAAAATG
Organism: Cuniculus paca; assembly: GCA_004365215.1. Classification (NCBI taxonomy): domain Eukaryota; kingdom Metazoa; phylum Chordata; class Mammalia; order Rodentia; family Cuniculidae; genus Cuniculus; species Cuniculus paca. The sequence goes on from RJWT010010633.1 coordinate 3,812, forward strand.
CACCATTTGAAAAAAAAAAAAAGACATAGAAGAAACAGACAAAATGGAAAAACTGTGCACTGAGCTGCAGACTGTAATCACTGCTTTAGAAAATCTGCCTTTACCACTTTCAAAGAGTGATTTTTAAAAATGGCTAAGAGAAGCATTAAAACATTTGGAAAAAAGAACTTGGTGATTAAAACAAAAGTAACAATTCAGGTAAACCGTTTATCTAAAAATATCTAAAATGACGAGATGCCAATATAAAATTCATAAATCAGGGATGGGTTAATTTTCAAAAATAGAATGAGGCTAAAAGCCTGAACACAGAAAAATTAGCAGTAGGAAGTAAAAACAATAGACAAATCTCAGGTGAGAGCAAAAATGACAATGACCTGAATTATTTTCTTTTTTGTATGAATAATTAGAATTAATAAACACAGTTCTCCTTAAGTTTTCATTAAGAAGAAACTTGCTAACACAATAAAATCTAACTCATTTTGCTGAAATGAATGTATTGCCTGTACAAAGCTTTTAAAAGTTTTATAGACTTAAACAGACATCATTAAATACTTTCTTACTGAGTATGTAGGAGTGACCCCTCCTACAGGCGTCATAACTAATTATAGATTAATTTCTGGAACTTGCTGAAAACTTTTCCAGTCTTTTATATGAGTGAAACTGCAGAATCTCATGTACACATCACCATGTCTGAGTTTTGTGACTCCTCTAAGAACACTAGCTTTTTGTTCTTAGAATGCTATAATCTGGGAAGAGACTTGCTTCTACTTGCTAATAAGCAATATACAAACCTGCTTTGTAGGAAACTATTGTACCATGTGAGTAGGTGAGAAATACTGCAGAAACATCATGAAAGAAACAAAAATACATGCCACAGTAAGTAAAAAAAAAAACTTAAAAAGGTGATAAAATAGAATACTATTTTTTTTCATAAATTTCTGTCTTTATTTCTCTAGCTCAAACACATGTCTTTCACAGAAGCTGGGATTAGGAAGACTTTTCCTCACCATTAAATTGATCTGTACTTTTATACCATAGACAGTATGTCAATTTATTTTCTCTAGAGTGCTGAGTCCCTGAAAGGAACAGAATTTGGAGTTAGTTGTCTTTGGTTTGGATTCTTCAATGCATTAAGAGTTAAATCCTAACTTCTTAAGGCTCATTGGTATAACACATACAATAATGATGAGACTTCACACTGACAGATACAGTGTTATGAAAAAATGAATAAACATGACACATGTACAGATCTTATACATTTATGTGCGGTTCATGAACTCATAAGAAAATATGCTTCTAATACTATTAGGTATAATCATCATATGTTATATCTGAGGAAGCAATTCTGAAATTCACTCGATTGCTAGGCAATAAGTTTATTAACTTCTAACATTTCTTATTTTGTTCTTTAAAATATCATTCTGACCTTATTTTTCATTAATACTTGTGTTTTATCTTAAAAATTAAATTTCTTGCAGTAAATTAAACACATTAAGCACAGTTTACCGCAATACGCACATAGCATACACTGATCAATTCAGGGCAATCAGCGTTTCTTGTTGTCATTTCTTCCTGTTTGAAGTCTGCTCTCCTCCCTTCCAGATCTTCACAAAACATTGTAAAGCATTTTTAAGTAATATCAAAACTTGAAAAGGAAATTTGGAGTTCTTTAACTGGCCTTCCCCCAATATGACTCAGCTTTTCTGCCATGTGCCCACCTTTGGGGTACAGTTTTTAAAATAGATGAACTGATATCAGCATATGATAACCAAACTCCACAGCTTACAGAATTCATTCTGTGTTCTACATTCTCTGAATTTTGAATAATGTTTAAGCCTGTGATCACCCTTACAGAAGTGTAAAAATAATTTCACTGTGATAGGTGTCCTTTTCAGATTGACTTCTTTTACTTGGCAGCATGAGCTAAGTTTCTTCCATATCTCCTGAAAATTTACTGTTTTAAGTGCTTTGGATTTTAGCCATTCTAATGGACACATGACAGCATCTTGCTGTTGCTTAATTTGCAATTCCCTATTTGCATATATGTTGATTGTCTTTTCATATATTTATTTTAATTATTTGTCTGTCTGGATGCCTTCTTTGTTGAGGTGAAAATTCAAATCTTTTGCCCAATTTAAAATCAGATTGATTTCTTACTGTACAATTTAAGGGTCTATCATGTGTTTTTAGATAATAGCCCTTTATCATGTATGTGTTTGGCAAATATTTTCTGCTAGTCTGTGACTTTCTTTCATTTGCTTGATAGTTCTTTAACTCAAAGCAGACCATTTAAATTTTAATGAAAGGTAACTTATCAACTCTTCTTTATAGATTATGCCTTGATACTGTATCTAAAAAATCACAACCTAAACCAAGATTGTATACATTGTTCGCCTATGGTGTCTTGTAAAAATTTTATAGTCTTTCATTTTATATTTAGGTCTGTGAACTGCTTTGAATTATTTTTTTCATAAAGAAAGATATGAATTCAGACTGTATCTGGATTTTTTCTTTTACTGTATGTGGAAACCCAATTCAATTGTTCCAATACCTGTTGCTGAGAAGCTGATAATTTCTTCATTGAATTGTCTTTACCCTTTTTTCTAAGATCAGTTGGCTTGCCGGGTGTGATGGCACACGCCTGCAATCCCTGCCCTCTGGAGGCTGAGGCAGGAGGATCATTGCCCGTTCGAGACCAGCCTGGGTTACAAAGTGAGCTCAAGGCCAGCTGAACTGCATAGTGAGATCCTGTCTCAAAAAGACAAACAAACAAAAAAATCAGTTGGCTACATTCCTGCACTTCCTATTCTGTTCTATTGGTCCTTTTGAATATCCTTTCATTAATATTACGCTATCTTTATTCTTGTAGCTTACATACTAAGTGTTGGCATAGGATAGGATCAAGCCTCTGACTTTATTTTCCTTCATTTTGCCCTATGTTAGCTTCAAAATCCTTGAAAGCAATCTACGATAGAAAAGATGCTATTAGAGAATCAGAAAGGTTTTACAGGGAGACATGATGAATAATGAGGGTGGTGACAATGATCAAAGTATGGTATGTACAAATATGCCCCAACAAAACCCACTATTTCCCATAATTATTACATCCTGGAGAAAAAAACTGAGAACAAGTTTTTGTTGTAGTTTTTAAGAATTCTGATATTTGAATGGTAACTATCCTAGGGTTAAATTGAAATTATATACAAAATAGTCATCAGTATAACCAAACCAATATTTCAGCTAAAATGATTTATTCAAAAGCATAATATTTAGAAAAGAATTATATTCTGATAAATGAGAAGTGATTACATGTGTGTTTGTTTACTGCTGCATGTAATTTACTGTATATTCATAATATTTCACTATTAACAATGTTAGGAATTGTACTACCAGGATATCAGTTATATCTTTGTTCGTCCAGATAATCCTAATTTATTTAACACATTGATTTGCTATTTTTGCCTGGGTTTCCAAAAACTTGTTGCTCCAAACTTAACATCCAAGTATAACAATTAACTTGTAAAGGTTATTTTTAGTAAAGGCTATATTTATTTCCTCAAAATGTACATACTTTTTCTTTTTAAATATCTATTATAAAACTATATCTATGTGTGTATTATATAGTGAGATGCTTCAGATTCTTTTGTCCACAAAGCAATACCATATAGTGCTTATGAATAAATATAATTATACATAACAATAAATATAGTCTATATGAGAACTCAGGTTGACTTATGCTAAAGCTTGTATTTTTTTTCTCTTGAATAATGACAGATGTTATTTGTTTCTAATTCAGTTATTTTCTAACTTTTTTAGTCCCAGAGAAATCGATGGAAGACATCCTTGACCAGTTACAAGATTTTACAAAACAATGCACTAGCAGCTAATTCCCCACTGTGTGTGACTCCAGTCTATAAATATAGAAAGAACTGCTGAGCATGGTGGCACACTCCTGTAATCCCAGCACTCAGGAGACTGAGGCAGGAGGATCATTGCAAGTTCGAGACCAGCCTGAGCTACAAAGTAAGTCCAAGGCCAGCCTGAACTGCATAATGAGACCCTGTCTCAAAAAGACAAAAAAAAGTGTATATATATATATATATATATATACACATATAACTGCCTTATATAAAAGATGAAATATTTTTGGAGCAGTAGTAAACGTAGAAGAAATGGCTGAAATACTGAAGATGTTCATATGAGATGACATGAATTAGAGAGGATGAATTGTGGAAAGATTTAATTTTTTATTTGTGGACATAAGACATTAAGTTATATAACCAGACAGCAATTTCCTAAACACACTAAACTATCTTCCACAAAGTAAAAGCAGTGTTCTTTGTAGGTTATTTATGATCATGTCACTCTTGATTGTAATCCTCATCACATTTAGTGTGAGAAAAAGATAAACCAAGAAACCAGAATCATTTCAGTTTTGACAAATGTGTAGTAAGAGGAACAGGATCTACTCTCCCACCTGAAACAAACAGTAACCTACACAAAATGTACGTGACACTATTTTTTATTGATCTCTGAGGGAAAAACAATGACAGAGTCCTAAGACGATACTCATTTATTTCCTGAACCATTTTTGATGAATTACAGAAAGAAGATACCCAGACAAGGCCTGTGTAGTCTCCATGAGGTGAGGGCAAAGCAACTATAGCTCACGAGGCAAATTAGGAAAGCTAAGGAGATATGCAGAGCCACCTTCTCTAGTTTTCAGCCGGATTTGATCACTGTGTCTGTTAAAAAAACTGCATGAAGTCAAGAAAAGAAGGACCCAAATGAACACAAACAGAACAATTCTTGGAGCTCACACAAGACTATGCTATGCACCCACCAGTCAGAGAGGAAAGCTTCATGGTATACAGCTTGTAGTTGAGTTCAGAAGCATATGATCTCTCAAGTGGAGTAAAATTGATCTAGGCCACAGGCTTAAAAAAAAAAAAGAAAGAAAAAAAGAATAAGGAAAAAGAAAAGAAAAAAAGAGCTAGCTACTTCCAGGAGGTTTCAATTGAAGGAGTGAAATTCAAAAAATTACAGGAACATAAAGAATTCAGTTTCAAAAAATACAATTTACAACTTACAGTATCTAAAAAAGTAGAGAGATATAATGAACAATCTGGGAAACTGTCAGTGATATAAAGAGATCAAAAAATATCACAAATGATAAAATAGATAAATAAGGTTATTTAATCAGTTATCCGGTATTGTTGAGAAGATGAAAGATAGACCATCTTCAGCAGATAAAATGAACATATAAAGAGAACAATTATAGTATGTTTCTAACTTTGAGAATACAATCCCTTAGAAGTACACTATATGGTATTAATAACAATTTAAACGTTGGAGAAGGTACGACTAATAAACTTGGAGACAGAGCCTAGGCAATAAATAAAACAGAAACAGTTCTAATTAAAGAGGAAAGCACCAGTAGGCTACTAGACAACTTTGCACAGACTGGAAGAAGTGTAGCAATGAGGTACTAAAAATATTTGAAAACATAATAAAAAATTTCTAAATTTGCTGAAAACTATAAACCTCTATATGCAGGGATCTTAATGGACATTAAGTATAAGAAACATGAAAGTCTTCCGCATAGTCTATGAAACCTTTCACTTTAAGGTCCATCTCTGTATTTGTGTCTAATCATTACTCTCACTTCTGAAAATATGTCTTAGTTCTTATTTTCAATTTTTATATTATTATTTATTCATGGCATGCTGGTTATCCCTTCATGTGCCCGAAAGCCTTCTAAGATCTCTGAGGGCTAAGTCCTCTGTGAAGTCACCCACCCTCTGCTATCCCCCAAACTACTTCCAAGTGAATATGCTCTCTTCAGGGTTTCCCTATGTACTTATCTTCATACATCTTTAATCGCAGTGTTTTCTTGTCTTGTGACCTGTGAGCTTCTCTTTTTCTTCCTCTCTTTTTTTATTTTTAAGTTCCGTGAACAAAAGAGAGTTCCTGGCACCAGCAGATTCCACTTTCAGGTGCCTGAGAAAAGAATGTGGATTGCAGCTCTGTGAATGTCTTTGTTCTCACAACACTTTCAATTATTTACGAATACCTGAAATGATCAGTGTTCAGTTATGATTTTTGAAGTAAGGAAGGAGTTTTTACTGGTTCTCATTTGCCAAATCAAGTGTCCATCTGCCTGTAGGAGGAAGGTATTGTTCTGTGCACGCAGACACAGCAGAGAAAATAATCCATGAGTTTGTATATGAGTGAGCATTTGCCTGCATTTGCCTGCATAAATGTTTATTTGGCAATGGTGAAATATACAAGTAAATAACTAAATGAAAAAGATAACTTTAGATATTGAAAAGCATTTTGAAGTCTATAAAACACACTGATCTGGTTTTGGTTGGTAGTACTTTGAAAGGTCAGGGAAATCTTTAACAAGGAGATCTGCTTAAACTTTTCTTTCTAGAAAGATGGAATGGATCTCTCAAGTTTCAGGGCCAGGACTTCTCCAGCTAGAAGAAGAAACAGCAAGAGCAACTGCCTTTAATTAAAACATGACTGATGTATTTGAAGAGAGCAAAGGCAATGTAAGTGGCTCATCTGGACAATGACTAAAATCTACCTTTAAAATACTAAAAGAGCAAGAAGTCAACAAGAAGCTAAGACCTCCTGTGGGTTGGTGCCATGTGTGGGCTGACTTGGGGAGAGCTAGATGCCAGCCCCCTTCTGGTGCACCGGCAGGGAGACAAGAAGAGCCTACGTGTGTGTGTGTGTGTGTGTGTGTGTGTGTGTGTGTGTGTGTGTGCCCCCGTAACCCCATAAGCGACTGGCTGATCCAGAGAAACACAGGCTGTGATGATAGTTTTTTGCAGACCTAAAACTGGTAGTCTGATCATCTATTCAGAGGATAACAATATGCAATGTAGCATTTATGGGGGATCTCCTGAATGTCACAGCCATTGTTAATCCCCTGTTACCTTGTTTCGAAATCTGGTATCATTCTCATTGTTCTGTTTGGTTGGGTTTTATTCTGTTTTATCTTGTTTGATTTTGTTGTATCTGATGGCATGAGCAGCTATTTCAAAGGTAACAAGATATATTATGGTAGCCATTTTGAGTTTACTATTTTCTCATTTTGAAGTCCTGTATTGCAATCATTGTTTTGTTTTTATTGGTTCTAGTCTGTTTATTTTACTTTGATTTTACTATGTCTTAAAAGTATAGGCAGCTATTTTGAAGACAAAAAGAGGCATTATAGTAACCACTGTTGATTTCCTTGTACCTTGTTTTGAAATCCTGTGTCACTTACACTGTCTTGTTTTAAATGGCTTTATTCTGTTTTATTTTGCTTGTTTTTATTCTCTCTAAAATAAAATTTTAAAAAATACTAAAATAAAAATGCATCTCACATGGGGAAGGGGGATGGAAAGAAGGGAAACGGATTTATAGAAAAAAAGAATTGAAGGAAAAAATGAAAATAGAACTTTTGTAAAGGGGGAGGGAAAGAAGGGTTAGAGGGAGGGGAGGGGAAGGTGACCAAAAAAGGAATTAGTATGTGTTATGTACATGCCCAAATCCTCCACAATGGAAGTGATCTGTATGTGCGGGAAACATGTACTAATAAGAATTAGTTAAATAAAAGGAGACTGGAATAACCAAAAAAAGGTAAGAAAATAAAAACATTACCTAAGAATACATAGGCTGCCTACAAACAAGGGGCTGAAGGAAACAGCCTTGTAATTCGTATTAATCCCAAAGTCTAGAGCAGTGGTGGTGAAGTTATAGCACATGTGTTGTTTTTCTTTTCAGACAAAAGATGTTAATGTATGAGTTTGTTCCTTCCAAACAAAAACCTCAGAATTCATATTTAACTGGCAATGTGCAATCAATAAGTGGGCTTGGGGCTGCAGTTTGCTCACTTGTCTGAAAGATTCACCATCAGTGGTGCAGAGTTTCTAACTCGATGGCCACTCAGAACGTGCTCTTACTGTTTAACAAATTCCTTGACCTCAAAATCCCTCGCATCAGCATTTTTCTTTTCCCAGTAGTGGTGACATCGAACCTTATTAGTAGTTCAGACCGTCATGCTGTTTATTGCTATATGGAAGCTGTTTGGCCCTAAAACTTTGCTGGAGGCAAATCCAAAATACACAAATTACAATTATCACTGTGTGCTGAACAGGAGAGACTCTGGGTGTGCTATTTGTATTACATTTAATTTTGTGTAAACATTATTTTTAACCATTGTTCCTGTGTTGCCTATTTTCTCCTTGCAGAGGCTGTGACCCAAGCAGGGCCTGAAATATGCTTCTTTGGTTTCTACAGTCTCTATTGTTTGGAGAAATAGATTGCATAATCAGGGCGGAGGAGGATATGGCTGACTGATGAGTGTATAGGAATTGAGATTTCTACATATGGTCCACTTATAAATACAGCCTGTAGTACATTCACAGTCTTGAACTCTTATTAATACATTTCCCACAGACTCTGCAGACATCATTGACCATGAAGCCCTCAGGTGTCCTCCTGGTTTTGGTCAGTGTGGCCTGTGTATGCCTCATTGCAGGTGAGTTTTATGAATATGTAGAAAAAAAGGAAACTCTTGATCAGTCTGTAGTTATGATATGATGTTTTGGTTGATGATGATGATCGTTAATGATGATGAGGACCCATACCTTTCATTTAGAAGAAAACTTAATGTACAAATTGGCTTCTTTAGTTTTCATTTTAATACTACAAAAAGAAATGTTTTTTTAATCCATTTCCTGATCCAGTGTGACTTCTCATGAGATGAAAAGACCTGTGCTGAGTGGCACAGGCCCCTAGTGACTAATCTAGGGATTCTAGGCCAATTGCGTTCTCATTGGTAGGCCACAAATAACAGGGAGAAATTGGTAATTAAGGCAGAAATTTTCATCTAAAGTCATCTTTAAGAAATTCTTACTTAGTGAGTTCCGACTGCCAGAATTTTTCTGGGACATTTTACAGAACACTGAGTCATTTGTACCTACCTTCTAGGTAAGCAAAGGAAAGCTATAATGAGAGAGAGAGAGAAAGGGAGGGAGAGAGTGAGGGGGGAGGAAGAGGGAGCAGGAATATGAATGAAATGTGGTTGAAGAAGAGAAGTAAACTTCTTTGGTTTTTGGTGTCTCTATTCTTTGGAGAAATAAATTACAAAATCAGGATGAGACGTAATTGAAAGAATCCAAACAGCAATTCTAAGATTTGTTTCCTATTTTTCATTCTTGAGTAAGTTACTCACATTTTCCAGCTCCTACTTTATTGAAAGTTAATGGTACGTTTGAAATTTATATGCTCCAGACCTTCTTTCAATAAAAGGTTGTATTTCAATATATTGACTTTAGAGTTTAAGAGATATAAGTTTGACTCCCAGCCCTGCCATATACAAAGTATATGCTCTTAGAAAATCCTCTTTCCTCAGAGATTTGTTTTCTCTCTTTAAAAGTTGATTTGGTAGTCACTTAACATATGCAAGATTTAACACAGTATTTAAAATGTAAAACTCTCCCAGTATGTGGTTGATCATTTAGTGGGAGTGGTGATAAATTATAAGATTTTTCCAATGATTTCAAAGTTATTTTGTATTTAATATTGCATTATTTCTTGGTTCACCAGTTGTCTTGGGCTACTCTTTAAACAAATAGCTCAGTTTTAAAATCTTTTTAAAAAATTTTATTGAGAAAAGATTTTAAAAATTTCATAACAAAATAATAGGAGGATAACAAGTTAATACATTGCCTATTGTCATTTCCAAAGCAGTTACTTAGAGTACAAGATTTGGGCATAAAAGATGCTCCAATCAATATTAGCACATACCTTCCTTTTTAATGAACTAAGGATACCAATAATACAGCTCACTTGCATTTTCCTCCCTTTTCCCTTTCCCCTTACCCCTCTCCTAGTTCCTTTTTCTTTTTCAACAATTTCTTCCATTTCACAAAATCTATTGTACATTCTAGACCTTATTTACTCTTTCAATTTCTCACACCAGGGAGACAATGAAATGTTTATGCAAGTGAGTCTGATTTATTTCACTTATGAGTATGGTCTCAAGTTGCATCCATTTACCTCCAAAAGTCTCAAATGTATCCTTCTTTATGGCTGAGTAGTACTCCATTGTATAAAGATACCACAAACTTCATCACAGTAAATATATACCAATCTGTTTGACAATAGATCAAGAGTTTGACTTTATTTCTCTTGGTATAGTTTGCAAGACATTTATTAGAGGAATAAAAACCATAAGTCCAACTACAACAGCAAACAATGAAACAGCTTTTTCATGATCATTCGTTACGTGGCATCTTGCTCAGTGGTGCATATCACAAGACATGCATCTTGGAGCAGTTTTCCTCTCCCTTGGTGCTCCAGTTCTTCATCTGTAAAGCACAACAAATTTAATAGACAATCAGTTTAATTGCTAATCTCTGGTATCCTAAGTTGCTGTGATTTATCAGTGCCTGTTTTCTCATTGCAGAGGCAGTGAGCCAAGGAGGTTTCCAGGTAGGTGCTTCTCCTTCGTGGTCCCTTCTCACGGGTCTCAGGCAGTGGCGACCTTAGAACAGGAGGTACCCAGAGTTTCTGTCACTACACCAGCTGCTCCAGGGAGGTCTTTAGAGCTCAGGTGCCTGATGTGAGGCACGGGATTGCCACACGACACATGATGCTAGACAAAATGTTCACCCTGTCACTACACATGCACTTTCTTCATCAGTAGAAAATTTTTTTTATGTTTATTAACCCACATTTTTAGTACATAATGATTATATGGATTGTGGGGAGTTGGTTCATGTATATAATACATTTCAATTCTCTGATGCTCTCTTCCCCTTTCGTTCAAATAGGTAGATGCCAAACTATCACACAAGGGTTCTGCACTCTAAGTGTAACAGGCCACTGGAAGGCTGCACTCGATACCGCAGTGCCTGTAAAAACTGTAACAAATGCCATTTATTTCTCAAGTGAGGATAATTTTGAGTGACAGTGGTATTCAGAATCATGATAACAAGAAGATAATCATACTGGGTCTGACCTAGGGAACTCAGACGATGCAGTCAGTCTAGATCTCAGTGCCATTTTCCCAGAATTCACAACAAATGCTTAGCAAAATGTACCTTCCTGCTCCCCACAAACATCTATAAAATAGGTTTATCCTAGAGATTTGATCTCTAGGAGTGATAGGGCCCAGGGATTTACATTCAAAAAGCTCTCTGAGATTTTGATGTATAGGAAAATTTGAGAATCACAGCTCTAAATTTCACTTGACAACAGCAATAGAGTATTTGCCACCCTTATAGACCTTGAAACCCTTGGGTTGGGTTACAATTAAAAATAATAAACTACCCATTTTCTTGCAAGGGTAGTTAATAATAACAGACTACATTAATAAAAATATAATTAAATCTTAAATTGCTATATGTATGTATATACTAAAGAAGCATAGTTGATTTTTGAAATTTAGCTTTGAAAAAGACAATATTCAGGGTCAGAGTCCAGTTCTATTACCCAGTGTTTGATTTTTGAGTAACTTACTTTACTTCTGCGAGTCTCACTTTGTTTATTAATAAAACTCAACTCTTAATGTGTCTAATTTATATGTAAGTTGATTTATGTAAAGCCTATGTAATAGTGTTTAGCACATTCAACGCTACATAAAAATAAACTATTAATAAATGAAAATTTAACAATTTAAACTAAATGATGAAGCTGCATTTATCACTTTGTTTAATAAATTGAGTATCAAATATCTTAATATACATTCTATATCATTTTATTTAATTACTCAATTTATTAATAGGTTCTTCTCTCATTTGAAAGTAATTTACATGTCTTCATACATCCTGCACCTGTGGAAATGTGCTAAGAGCATCATCACTTCTGCTCCATATCAGTCCTCTTGATAACTTTTATTTGTGTATCTATTAGAATATTAATATATTTAGTTAAACATTTATCACTTTCTGTTACCCTTTATTGTCTTAAAATATGAGCTCTTTAAGGTCAAAGAGTATTATCTCTCCATCTGAATCAGATGGCATTAATCATTATACTAATTCAATAAATACATTTCTAGGTACATTCCTGGATAGATAAACTTCAGAATGAAGACATTTAATAGTGCAAGGATAAAAATCATTGCCATGGTCTGCTGATTCTAGGCTGATGAAAGCAAGACTAAAGAAAGCTCTGGTTTGAACAATATTATGGCTAAATTTTCTTGACTTTGAAACTAATCAAATGATTTGTATTTTCAATAAAAATATAATTATTCTGGCATGGTGGTGCATGTCTACATACCAGCACTTGGGAGGCTGAGGCAGGGTGATCCCTGCTGTTTTCAGGCCAACTTGGGCTACATAGTGAGTTCAAAACCAGCCTGAACTATTTAATGAGATACTGTCTCAAAAAACCCCCAAAAAAATTTAAAAGAAAAAAATGATGAATTTATACGAACACAAAACCCTCTGAAAAGGTAATGTTTTTTAGTTGTTGTCTTCTTGAAAATTGATTATAAAAAGCATTAAAATAGAAAATTATCAGAAATCAAATGCAGTATCCCTTTTCAAGATAATAAAATACTTGGGTTATATATTGATTTTTGCATTTCAAGTGGAATTTTATAATTTGTGTAATGTGTAAAAAATTAAGAATGTACAAATAAAAATAAAGCTGAACTCCATTTCAAAAAAAGATGAATGGAAGATTTACTACATATTAGAAAATATAAAACTATCAAATCTGAAATGCAGCATTATTTTGAGAAAACAAGGACAAATGAAACTATGGACTCTATGATTCTCTGTTTAATATTGCATATGATAATATAATATGTAGAAAATGGAGACAAATCAAATGCTAACTAACATGATCTCTGGGTATTAGGACTGCATGACAGTTTTTGACTTTCAAAATATCATAATTTTTAAAAATGAACTATTAAAAGGAATTATTAAGTACATAAGGATAATATTCTTTTTCATCTTGTTAAAGAGCAAATGTAAAAGTCATTATTTATGAAATAGAACAAAACTTTATCTATATTACAGGCCTTTTGCAGCAACTATGTGAAGAATCCCCCTAAGGATGGAAAATCCTGTCCAAAGATTCACCAGCCAGTGTGTGGTACTGATGGACAAACTTACCAAAACCCCTGCAAATTCTGCAAAGCAGCTCTGTATGTACTGGGAAGTTACTGTTTAGACAGCATGTAGGTTGGCCCAACAGGGTACAAGTCAGGGACATTATTTAATATTTTTGGGAGCAGGGTACCGGAAATTGAACTCAGGACCTCGCACTTGCCAGGCAGGAGTTGTGCTACTGAGCTAAATCCCTGGCCCCAAGGAAAACTTTTTATTAAGAATTTACTATTCTATATATTTTTAATTCTTATTAAGTTTATTGGTACAATTTAGTTTTACATGATGATCACATTCATCATAAGGGATTTGTACCTGTTCATTGTATATCCTAATTCCTCTTTTTGTCCCAATTTTCCCTCCCTTCAACCCTTCTTCCCCTCCTTACTATAAAGTAATGTTATTTTCCCCAAACTGAGAATTAGAAAGTGTAAGCACTTTTTCCAGTTCACTCAACCTGGGATTAACTCATTTTTCTTCTGTTGCCTCCCTGAGCATCATTTTTTTTTTCCCCATTTCAGGGAAAGAAATGGAGAGCTTGGTTTCAAACATGAAGGGAAATGTTGATTCATTTGATGTTGCAATTCTGGACCTGCATTTGCTCTGATTTCATATTAGAAAATTTGTTTCTTATTACCAACTGTTCATTGCAATGCTTTTTCACTGTATTCCATGTTATGATGCACAAAAGAAAGTAGTTTCAATAAAATGATCTTGGCAGAATTTCTACATTTCTTTTCAGGTAATAATGAAGGTGCCTTAGTTTAACTGCTGTACCACCGAACTCTGAAATGATACAAATGGAAGCCCAACTAGAATATTACCACAATCAGGACTTTTCAATAGTACTTGACTTCTTAAAAGTTTTACAAATAAACTCTAGGATAATGAAAGTAGATACAAGGAAATAAGCATGCACAATCTGACTGAAATTAGTACTCATTAATATATGGTATATTTGAGAAGTGCTTTTCCATGGGGCACATAAATAACACATGAGTTGAAATGTTGGTCACTTTTGTCATCAGATCAGTGGAGTAGGTTTTGGGATAGCTAAAGCCTCTGGACTACTTGACTTTAGATACATTGGTTTACTAAAATATACCACAGAAACTAATACTTTTCAATATGTAGATACATGAAAAAAACCTGAACACATAGATCTATTTCTGTGCAGTAAACGCTTAGAAATGTAGAGATAGATAGGTAAGCTCGGCAATTTCAGACACTATTAGGAAAGACAAATGTAGACCAACTAACTGAAGCATGGTTTAATACACACCTGCTTAAAAAACTCCAATGTATTAATCATTCTGTTTACTAGTTCAAATATTCAGTACCTATGATAGTTAAAAGATACCATTCCAAGAATAAATGAAGACAAGATATCTCCCTAAGACTATTATGATATGAATTAATAGAAAACAATGAATAGTTTAAAAAATATTTTCAGCTATCAATATAATTATAGAGCAAACAAAATACAAATATATGATAGACAAAATTGGGTTGTAGTTTAGAGAGAGAAATTATTTGAAATTGGTTCTTTGAAATGAATCTCAAAGGATGAAAAGAATTCATACACATGCAAACAAGGAAAGGGTATTTTAAACGGAGAAAATAAAAGATATGAAAATAGTGACAATACATAAAATTTTAAAATAAGGTTGGTCATTTTGAAGAAGGCAAGAGACACTAGGGTAACCATTTTTAATCTCCTGTTGTTATGTCTTGAAAACCTGTATTGCTTGCAGTGTTCTGTTCTGAAATGCTACATTGTGTTTGACTATTCTGTTTTGTTTTGCTTTGTTTTGTTTTGTTTTGTTCTGTTCGCTTTAAAATAAAATAAATAAATAAATAAAATAAGGTTGGTATGGAGAAACAGGAAGTGCCCTTCCTATGAGCCAGTGGCAGCCATGGGTGGGGAGGAGAAACAGGAAAAACAGCCAGCATGTGGGCTGAGAGACAAGAACAGCCAAACCCACACCCACCACCACCTGTAAGCAACTGTGACTGATTCACAGGAACACAGGTCCAGTTGATAGCAACTGAGGTACAAAAACAACTTAATGCTTGTATTGTTTGATTGACTTTGCAGGCCTAACACCAGTAGTCTGAGCATCTATTTAGAGGATAACAACGTGCAGCATAGGAACAATGAAGGATTTTCTTGTCTTTTTTTTGAAATCCAATATTATTCTCAGTGTTTTGTTTTCCTCCATTTTGTTGTCTTTTGTTTTGTTTTATTCAATATTTTGTTTTGATTGGTTTTATTCTGTTTTGTTTTGTTTGATTTTGTTATGCCTGATGGTATAAGTAACAATTTTGAAGATAATAAGAGGCATTATGGTAGTCATTGTTGATTTCTTATTATCCTGTTTTGAAATATTGTATCACTTTTACTGTTTTATTTTGATTGGCTTTATTCTGTTTTATTTTGTTTGGTTTTATTCTTTTTAAAATAAAATTTTAAAAAATAAGGTTGGTATGATCAAGTGAATGAGATGAACCAGTTTATCTTTTTGCTTGGGACATTAGGCAACATAAAATAGAGTTCCCCTGAATTATAGGGGACTACTGAAGTACATTTTAAAAGGGAAGAAATTCAATTTTACTAGGCTGTTGACATAAGAAAAATTTTTTTGGTAGAGAAGGAGTGAGTAATATCTGACAGGAGAAAAAAACCAGAAACATAAAAATTGAAAAATATTGTTTCCAAAGTCTGGAATTGGCTATGTGAAATAAGTAAGATTAGAACCCAGACAATGTACTTCAGTGTTGCATAACTAAACACACTGCTTCTAACGCAGAGGTCTTGAACAAATGCTGAATGATCTGAATGTGGCTTAAAGATGTTTCTTTAGCAACCACGCTGCTAACTCATATTCCCTTTTTCTTCAGTCAAATGCCAATTTTTAAAAATTATAAAAGTTCACATGAAAAGCTGGATTAAAAAATAGAAAGAAAATTTGGTTACATAATGCTGAAATTTCTTAATATCCAACAGTTAATTCTGACCCCTTTAGATGAACTATTTACGCAGCCCCCCAGATCACCCTCACTCTTTCACATTAGGTTCCAGTTTCTGATAGCAGATGACATTTGCATCACGTCTTTAAGGCAAAACTGTGTTAAGCATCCCACTGAATCTTTTTGAGTATGGAAAATTCACAGTCTATAGGAGCAGCTCACTCCTTCAAGACTACAATATTTTCAACACAAATCAATGCTTATCTCTTTATCTCTTTCGTACAAGTGACCTCCTAACTACCTTTTAATAGTACACACCCACACACACACCCTCACACAGACTCACAAAATTCACCTTTTAACTTTTACTTCATTTTTCTTATCCCTCTCTTTCAAAAATGTCCCCTAGACACCTTGTTTTCATAGGTATCCTCATCTATCTTGGCAAGCTTGCTTGCTTGCTTGCTTGCTTTCTTTTTTTTTTCTTTCTTTCTTCTCTTTCTCTTTCTCTTTCTTTCTTCCCTTCCTTGCTTCCTTCCCTCCTTTTTTCATTATGTATCTTAAGCATTTTTAAAATTTTTAACATGCAGTAATTAAAAATATGAGTACAGTGTGATAATTTCAATACATCAGGATAAATAATGTTTCTCCTTGTTATTGAAGCCTTTCAGGTCCTCTCTTCTATTTATTCATAAAGTATTTTATAGCTCATTATGAGCTGTAATCACCCCTCTGTGCTACAGAATACTAGAAATCCCTTGTTTTGAGAATGTCAGTGCACACTGTCAATCAAATAAAAAACTCAAGCGTCCTTTGAGTGCTTTTCACGTGCCAAAAACAGTTTTAAAAGATTTGCATATTTTGTGTTGTCTGCTTTCTGCTACTGTCACAAATAATTGAGATAAATCAACTTTTTAAAAAGAAGAAAGGTTTATCATGGCTTACAATTTTGGAACATTTAGCCAATAACCAGTTGTCCCCATTATTCTGGTCCTGTGGTGGCATGGTACATCATGACGGCAGCCGGTGGTAGGGAAAGCTCCTTTATGTCATGCCAAGAACAAAAGGCAGGAAGAGGTGAGTGTCCCACATATCCCTTTGAAGACACACTCCCAATGACCTAAGACCTCTCACTAGGTCCCATCTGTTACGGTTCCATCATCAGCCACCTATATCAAGGGGTGGAAACAAAACTTTTTAAAAAAACAAAATATACCTGGTAAATAGGTTTGCCTAGGTGAATAAACATCCTTGTTTAGGAACTGATATAAAAGACTGGTAGAAAATTTTTAAAAAAAGTAAAATAAAGAAGCAAACAAACAAAAATAAACAAAGCCTTTAACAGGCCTTTCAGGAACAAACTGGGTATAAACTATCACATTAATGCATCAGATGTTCCAAATAGCATAATAACATCATTGCCAAACCCTAGACGATCAAGAGTTTTCTCCTGTGTTATCAGCATTTTAGAGTTTTGCAATTTACATTTAACCCTGTGATCCATGTTGAATTAATTTTGTGAAAGGTAAAAGGTCTGTGTTTGTATTTATTGTCTGGTGTGTGAACAGTCAGTTCTTCCAGCTTCCTGGGTCTTTGGTTCATTGTATTGACTTTGCTCCTTCTTCAAGACAAGCTGACTTTCTGTGACTCTTTCTAGGTTCTCACTTCCATCTCATTGATCTACTTGTCTATTGTTTTGACAATATCATGTTATCTTGATTACTGAAGCTTAATACTAAGTCTCAAAGCTGGGTAGTGTCAATGGTCTTACTGTTCTTCTTTTGGACACGTTCAATTTGGAAATATGATAAAATTCATGAACTTGTTCTTTGGGAAATACAGATATACATGCACAAATTTTGCTGCTCAGATTCACAAAATGATTAACTTTAAATTTTAAAAAATCACCATCCTAGAAAGTGATGGATTTTTCTGTGTTTTTTTCAAACACAAATTTGTCTTGGCATCAGATGCCAAAACAATAACTAAGCATTAATGCATATGGTAGGATTCAGTGAAAGTTAAATAAATGTTTATATCTTTTCCTACTTGTCAATTTAGGAGTGAACACTTGGAGTGACTCAGGAATCTCCACATGGCTAGACCTAGAGCTGTTTCTAGCCCTGAATGATATTTGAGTAGAATTCTGCACTGGCAAAAATTCATTGCTTTTCAATTGAGGGACTCATAAACTGATCTGCATACTAAATTTTAATTCTCCAAATTCCTATTTCTATGACTATTCCCACACTTCTGGATAGCCAAGGATTGACTTCCTCAGACACACATGGCAAAATAACTTTACTAGAGTTAAGTGTGAACACAGTAATTCAATGAATCTTTGCTTGTGTATCCTCATCAAATATTTAAGATGCTACCAAATTATTGTGTTAAATGTAAAATGACATAATTCATATAAGGTGCCTCAATAAATGTTACTTCATATAATTATCATGGGGTCTTGGTTCAATGAAGAAAAGTAATTATTGTCTTGCCAACATTATTATGTTGATTACCCATTGTAACGTAAGAATTCACCACTGTCTTAGTGGCTTGAAAGTATGATCACATATTTATTTGTCCATTTGTCTGAAATCTTTGCAGTCTAGGCTCAGTTGGCAGGTTCTGTTTCCATTCCAGTCATGCTGCCTAGGACATTCTGCGAGGACCCGAGATAGCTCCATTCATATAATTTCATCACATCAGTGCTCCCCGCTTTCACATTATAGTCTATTGTTCAACCTTGCCAGAATTCTGAAGGCTTAGAACAAAAGCTGACATGTCCACTAGTAATCAAAGAAAAATAATGGTAGTTCAGGTACAAATAAAGGAGAATAAGATGTTTGTTAGGAAAGGAGCAACGGACATAGAGATGTAAAGGATTTGTTGAGAGTGATCTTTATAATAATACTCTAAGGATTTTTATTTTCTTTCAACATGTAATCTTAAGCCTAGTTATGAGTGAACACCACATGTTTGGTGATTAGAAACAAAGCTTGAGGAACAAGTTCCAGAAAATCTAAGCCTGAATGGTTAAATACAACTAATATCATGATCAATATTGGGTAGCTTATTTTCTCTTACATATGCAGATAGTCAAAGAAAAACCACAATTATTCTTAATGGTGATGGCTAAGGGAAAGTTGTTAATTTTGGTATAAGAAAGTGATTACATTTCAGATTTTATTTCTACAATTTGCAAGCTTCCACACCAGCATGTTTTCATGTGAAGAAAATCTTGAGAATAAGTCAATAAATGCCTATCATAACCAGCTCACAACATCACTGTTGTAATGGTTCTTTATTGTATATTTTGTTTTGTATTCACCACGTATGGGTTCAACTACAGTGAAGGTAGCGGGAGTCACATTTCTGATTTCATCAAACGCTGGCATGAATAAAATAGCAATAGTGAACACCATGGTACACATGTGTGTCAGATGTACATGTCACCTCAATAAATAATGATGAAATGTGATATATTTGAAATTCAGTTTGCATTGGAACTTTGTGTGGTGAATGAAGACATTGAAACCCAAAGCAGAGAACTCATTCAAGGTCCTATCTTGAACGTCAAACTCTCTAGGACTCACTCTGAAACTGATGCTTTTTCTAGAATGGAGGAGATATGTGAACTTACAAAACAATAAGTCAACTAGACAATGGCAAAGGACCTTAACTTAGGTAGGTGTTACTCAATTGGTTGACTTTGACCTCTTTCTTCATATTGTAAAGTATTTAATGGGCTTTAGTATTCAACTGGCAAGCTTCTCTCTGACATCTTTGGCAACAGGACGCTTAATTTAAGAGGCATCATTTCTCCCACGAGATAGGAGTTACATTTCAAAGACAAAACCAAACATTCAATTTGTCTGGCTGGACTCAGTTAAGAGTTCTTTTGCCCATGTCTGAGTAGCCTAATGAATGTTATAAAGCTGATGCTTTCTGTCTTTGTTAAAGCTTTAGACTCCTTCTGGGATTCAAAGAACGAAGCCTTACATATAACTTACTGCCCTCATATAAGAATAGAAAAGAAATAAAATGATCAAAGCACCAAGCTAGAAAAATCTATTAGGGAATTCATAATTCCATATTCTTCATGTGTATTACACAT
>RJWT010010634.1:0-23999 GCA_004365215.1 Cuniculus paca
CCTTAAGTCTCAGAGGAGACTTGGGACTTGGACTTTTCAGCATTGCTGAAATTATTAGGACTTTGGGAACTCTTAGAGATGAATTAAATACCTTTTTCAAAAAGGGATGTGCTCAAGAATAAAAACCTGCACTCTATTATAATACATTTATAAGGAAATGTGAAGGACTAAAGGTAGCTAAGGCCTTCTTAAAGAAGAAATAGAAGGCAAATAAATTCATTTTATCAGATTCCAAAGCTTATTATAAAGCTACTGCAGGCAAGACAGTGTGGTATGGAACAAAAATAGGGAAACAGATCAATGCATATTGGGAATAGGACAAAGAAACCAGAAGTTACCTGCTGCAGATGGAAACAGCTGGAACTGGGAAATTAATCTATATTTGGCTGAACTCAGCCTTGAATGAATAGTATCCTCACTAGGGTTTCAAGAGTCTGGGAAATCTATCCTGGGATAAGAGACATCTACTTCTGCCCTGTGTGGTCACCTTTTCTATTACATTTCAGTGCCTTTGTCCAGAATTGGAAATTGGTAGCCCTCCCCAAGTTTGTTCTAGGGGTATTATTGGTATGAAGAACTCACTATTCTGTCTAGAATTGAAGACAAATGCTGAGATTCTCAAGGAGAGAAGGAGACCAAGAAGATGATGGGTTTGCTTTAGATGAAATTGTCCATGTCAGCTGGGCATGGTGGCTCACGCCTGTAATCCCAGCACTCGGGAGGCTGAGACAGGCGGATCGTTGTGAGTTCGAGACCAGCCTGGGCTACAAAGTGAGCTCAAGGCCAGTCTGAACGGCATAGTGAGACCCTGTCTCAAAAACACCATGGCTGGGAATCTAGCTCAGTGGTCTAAGCGCCTGCCCGGCAAGCGTAAGGTTGCGAGTTCAATCTCCAGTACAGCAAAAAAAAAAAAAAAAAATTATCCATGTCAAGAAGCTTCTGGGTCTTTGGGGTCAATTTTTATGGGCAAGTTGGTATCAATTGACTTTGCTTACTACATCCCTAACTTCAGCTTGGAGGGCTTTGGGAGTTAATAAACAAAGACAGTGTGCTACAGGAATCGAGAGTTCCTCAGTAGTTCCCTGTCATGGTGGCTATATCTGTACAAAGCAGCCAATATTTTAAGGATGGTTAAAGGAAAGGAATTTGAAAGAGGAAAGGGAGAGAGGGTGTGATTCAAAGGTCATATGTAGAAGTCCCCAAATACTTACCCATATAAACAAAGCTGTAGTAAACATCTAGTGAAACTATTTCCTATGCTTATGACCTCTGTAAGTTCTGCCAATATACCTGCCTTGCTCTTGGAAGATGCTTGGGTTATGGTTACTACTGATGTCTGGGGTTTTGGTTGCTCACAATTTCAGGTAGATAGAGGCCACAGGAAACTTTGGTCTACCATGTTTTTCCAGATAATTTCTATTCTTTTGAGCCAACATTAATTTTCAAGTTGTTTACTATTTAACAAAATTGTTGTTTCATGTGAATTTTATTTTATGTAAATAATTATATGGCTCAGATTTTTGGCTGCCTCTACCCTCAAAAGCATTTTAGATAAGATCCTTTAATTCCAAAAGTATAAAGTATACTTGCCCACTACTAAGTTATTCAATCACATTTTACTGAGTTTTCACTACTAACTCTGTAACTACTAAGGCAAAAGTTATATTGATTAAAAATTAAATTAATCCATCTGCCCACAAGATCCCAGACTACAAATTTTAATTTCCCCAACTTCATATCTATTTCTTCTTTCTGTAATCTTAGATGTGATGCCATTGAAAAAAAATTTCAGATAGCAAACGATATCTTTGATGGCAAAGATAAGTGAGGTCTAATAAAAAGTGACGCTGGTCACAGCAAACAGAAATAGAACATCTACCAACTTTGAGTCATATGTTAACAAACTGAGCATACATCTGATCCCTGAACTAGAACTGTTCAACTTAACAACTAAAATGGTGAATGTTATAAACTCCTGCAAAGTAGCTTGTGTCAGGAACCCTAGCCAAAGTGCTGTTTTCACACCTTTTATCCATTCTATATTCTTTTGTTTTGAACCCAAGGCCTTCACTTTGGGTAACATTCTAAGGTCTCCCAACTTTTAACATTTTTATTTTGAGATAGTGTCTTGCTAAGTGTCTAAATTGACTAAGCTGGGTTCCAACTTTTGATCCACTTGCCTCCACCGCACACCTGCTAGGATTACAGGTATGTACCACCACGCCCAGCTTCATTCTATATTTTTAAAGCAACTTCTAATAAGAGAAAATTCTTTTCTTTTGTTGTCCTTGTTTTTAAGGAAGAAGCAGAAGGCAACTTTATAAACCAAAGGCAATTACTAGTAGTTGATAAAGACTGGATCCAAAGTGAGTTAGAGTTTGTAGAAAATGATATTTTAATTTCCTCCATTTGTCACTGCCTGGACTCTGAGGTTGCCATGGTTCTGAGACATCTTTTGGACAGGAAAGTTTGAAGATGCAAATCATATCATCTGAACACAGGGTCATTAGAGTGGATACAGACACAGAGAAGGACTCCCCCAAATGCTGACATTTCTGGAAGTAAAAACATCCAGGTGCCAGCTTGGCAGCGGGGGATGTAGGTGACAGTCCCCTGAGTGGGTGCCAGCTCTCTCAGTCTTTTTTCTGAGACCAAATTTCCTTTGAATCTTCTGAATGAGCTCTTGGTTGTGCTTATCAGGTTGGCATGGAAACCTGCATGATAAGGCAAAAAAATCAAAGGGAACTTTTTGGCTCTCAGCATACAATCTCTACTTCATTCCAGAAAACAGGCAACGATCTCTTCCTCTTTGCAAGGTTCCAAGAAAGTTTCCTAAGGAAAAACAAAAGCCAAGGTCAACTTAGATCCAGAAAAATCAATTCACCAAAGATTCCATGAGCTTTTTTCTGCAGAAAGGAGGGAAGAAGTTCTGGGCTGAGCTAGTACTTAATACTTGTGCTGAGTGTACCATGCAGGGTGTGACTCTTCCTGACAAAGTGGCCTGACGTTTCCTGTTTCCTGTGTTTGCAACTCTAGGTCCAGAGCAAGCAATGACACAGGTATAGGGGCATAGAACAGCTTTCCCCAAATTTTTAGGTGCTACGGTTTCATGGTTTCATGAGAGACTATTTTTTCATGGAAGAGTTGGTGGTAGGAGATGGTTTCAGGATGATTCAAGCACATCACACATTTATTCACTTTATTTCTACTATTATTACATTGCACACTTTATTTCCATTATTATTTCGATGATAATGGTGATATTAGATTCTCACGAGGAGAATGCAACCTTGATTCCTCATATGCAGAGTGTGTGGTAGGGTTCAGGTTCCTATGAGGATTTATGACTGCTGCTTATTTGACAGGAGGCAGAGTTTAGGCATTGATCTTAGCAATGGGGAGCACCTGGAAATTCAGATGAGGCTTCGCTCACCTGCCTGCAACTTGCCTCCTGCTGTGTGACCTGGTTCCTAACTGGCTACTGACCGGTACTGGCCCCTGGCCCAGGAGTTTGAGCACCCATGGCATCAAGGAAAATTCTTATTCATTGTGGACATGTAAAACAGCAAACGTCAGAAGGAAAACTATAAAACTCAGAGGCATCACCAGTGGCTGATATAGACAAAACACTTCTAATGATAAAGCATAGAAGATTTGACTAATGAAACCAATCACTTTAGTAATACATCATTTTAATCACTCTTTTGTTTTCACATTCATACAATCTAACACATTTGGGCACAGGTACCTTAAGATTTCTTGGATTAACTTATAAGCAAGGGGTTCAGTTATGATGTCATTAGTCTCAATGGCCCACAGTCCAAACTTCTCTTTTTATGTTACATCTCTGTATTATTATTATTTTTTCTTTCTGATTACCATATGTCTTGTCTTTTCAGCTTTCCCCTCCAAATAGAATAACCTTTAGTTGATAGTTTTGACGTCTCTTAAAGCACAAGTTCTCCTTTGGATAGCAATAGATTTCATGACTATTTTCACTTGAAATGTGAAATTTAGTAGCCTACCAGCTGGTTATATGAAAGAATCTTCAAATGCTGGGACCAAAATAACCCCAACCAAGTTCACCAGTTTTCAGACTGCAAACTAAATCTAGCCTGCAAATATTTTTTTTGGCTGGCCTAGTGATATTTGTTTTATTTTGTTTTGGTTTTGTTTGGTTTTGCTTTGCAATTGAATTCGAATGACTTTTGGCAGAAGATGCATTTTCAAGTTCCATGGTCCCACTAGTCCCTGTGGTCTCATAGCTCCTTGTGATTCAAATATTTATGTCACCTGCATGAACCTTGTGGACAGTGGGTTTGTGATGCCTGTCCTATGTGGTTAACAGGTGACAGCAGACTTCCACAGTTCATTCCCCTTCTCAACAAAAGCTGTCACTATTTTACCTCAAATTTGATAAGATTTTTTTTTCTATTTGCAATTTTTTGAAATACTCCTTATCAGATACAGAAGACCATTGGTTCCATGAAGTCATTATGATCAAGTGCTGAATTTTACCACTTATAAAATATCTTGTATAGTATCTCTTCTACATCTACTGGAAAGACCATGCAGGTGTTCTTCATTTCACATTTAATTGCTAAATCATAGTTTTTGATTATCCAATGTTAAACCAAAAACTGTTTTCACAATAAATTTCACTTGATTGAGATACAGTACTCCTTTAATATACAGCTGGTTTATGTTTACAATCATTTTGCTTAGAATTATGGCCTAATTGAAGAAAGGGTTTAGCGTTTTATTTTCCTGTTTAGCAAAGGAAATGTCCTTGTTGGCTTATGGGATCTAAGGCATGTTGGATCATTGAGTAAGTTGGATGGTCCTCCTTCTGCTCTATTTTCTAAAAGACTCTGAGTAAAATTGACATTTCATATTGTGGAAAGGGTTTTAAGTTTCAATTCAATTTCCTTTATATGGAAATATTTTTTTTTCATGTGACACAGTGGTAATTTGAGTTTTTCTAGAAATTTGTTTTAAAAGCAAAATTTTCAAATTAACTAGCATAGAATTCTAAATAATAACCTCACTACTGCCTTGATGCCTGAATTATTTAGAATATAATTTTTTGTTTCCAATATTAGTTATTTGGATCATTTTATTTTCACCACTCTTTCTAGGAGTCTTTTAGTCTTATTTTTTTTCTCAGATTCAACTTTTTATTTTCTCTGTTGTATGTTTGTATTTAATTTATATAATTTGAAATTGCTCAGATGTGACTTCCAGGTGTGATTAACTATCCAGGTATTTGCAACCATGTGTAAAATCATTATGACTGTTATAGATGGTAGAGCCTGATTTTGACAACAAAGGTGCATTTTGTGGGTGACCCTAATATCGTGAGCTGTTTTGGTGTTACGAAGATAATTTTCTGAGCTGGTGAACAGCTCACAGAATCATTTCAATAAAACCAAATACAATCTCCTCTCAGTTTAGAGTTACTGTTAGAAGATTTAATGTATGTTACAACAAGCAAAATGTTTTTTATTGATAAAGGAAGTTAGACTCTAGGCTTAGAAAATGTAAGTGGTGTATTGTTCATCTCTGTGAAAATCCAGGGAGTTTGAAATTTGTATGTATTCAGGACAACTATGACAGAGGCTACATTGTGTCCTGACCTAGTGTATCCTGGATCACTAAAAGTCAGTAGGGTTTCTCAATCTTGGAGACCAATGAAAAGGGGGGTGGGGAGGGAGGAGAGAGAGAGAAAGAAGAAGGAAAAAGAGGTGAAAAGAGCAGGAGAAGAAAGAAAAAGGAGAAAGAAAAAGGAAGAAGAGCAAGAGGAGGAGGAAGAGGACAGGAGAGGAGAGGAGAGGAGAGGAGAGGAGAGGAGAGGAGAACTAAAATTTCCAAGTTGATTCTGTATGGTTCTGCCATCCCATGAAGTCTACCTATGAAGAATTCAAGGAGTAAGTTAACCTTATTTTATCAGTGTCAGAAGCTGATCTGTCTTTAATTTCTGCATATTCAGTATCATTTAGCATTAACTCCTGGGCTCCATTTTGGCTTCTTGCTGGGAGGGGCTGTGGTTCCCCAGTGTTTCGCCCTAACAGCTGCTTGTTCCAGGATGCACTTGGTCCATTATGACTGGGTAATAAATCTCCCTCACTCATGCTGCAGGGATGTTAGTACAGGTCTGTCCCCAGACTGTGCCATGACCTTGATTTTGGTCCTCCTGAGTCTCCTATGCTTATATTTCTCCCTTACATCCCTGTAAAGATTGACTTCCAGCAAACCCCAAGTCCTTCCATTTCTGTAGATGGTCACCTTTGCATAAAGTTCTCTCCATGGAGGCCTAAGATTTTCTAGTTCCAAAATTGGCCTCAGAGCTGAGCGGAGATACAGCAGGGTCCTAATTTAGGATTCAGTACTTTGGTTCATTGTACATTTTATGAGGCTTGTTATGAACCATTGGTTAATTTTAAATTCCTTCACTCTTGCTTTAACCTGATTATTACTTCTGCCTTCTCAGGCCCATAACTGCTGCCCTTCTTGGGCCAATGTGCTGCTCTGTACCAATGACACAACTGGTTTAAAATATTTTTTATGCTAGTAGCAAATTCTAGGATGATGTTAAGCCACCAAATTACAGGGGCTGCAGTTTCCAATACCATGGCTACCTGAATTCCCCCCACTGGGGGTTCCTGCCACTAATGAATTCAATATGGGTTTGATACTGGTTGATCCTGGAAACCCTCAGTCATTGTCGGCATTGGAATAGTACCTACTCAGAGTAGTTATCACTTATATTCCCACCTTGACCTGAATTGCTGCCCCCTCCACATACACTAGATGTGAAGTCATTGCTATCAGGGATGGGACCAGTGGCACTCTGTTATGTATGACCAAAGTACTCACCTGACCTCATGATACTTCCCTGAATAGTGTAAATTGCCATGTCCCATAGACCCAGAGACTCCCATACCCACTCAACCCATTTACCCAACTTTTCACTGGTACATTGCCAAAACCAGGATTGGAGAGGAACCAGATTTTTTGAGTACTGATTTGTTTTTGATTTTTAGATTTAGTTGCTTTCCCCTTTCTACTCTTCCCTCCACTATAACCCAAAAGTAACTGGAAGAGGAAAAAACACAAACCAACTTCAACATAAGTAACAAATGGCCAATAAATGGTTTGGCCAGACTTTCCCTAAGCATAGATGTGACCTAATAAGACAGGGTGACCTGAGGAAGGCACCTTTCTGTAAAGGATGCTAGTGATCTAGGTGGTGCTCCCTGATTGCACTTATACTGACAGCAATTTTGTTCATGGTTATTTCTACATCAGTATTAACTGTCCTGCTCTTCCTAGGTCTTAGTAATTTTTTTTCTACCTTGGGATCCAACTAAACTATCTCCTCGCTTGCTTCAGTTGGCATTGTTCATCTCCTATCAAATGCAGACAAATTCATGCCTTGTGTGAAGATGCCATGTGAGTGATCTATTGGAAAATTGACCTCATTCCAATTTTAGCCACAGACTGACTCCTCTTGTATGTAGATTGCTTCCTCCTAAGCTGGGTGTCTGAGGTGTGTAGTGTCAACAATGCATTATAAAGGAGAACATTTGTCGAAGGGACCCTGGGAGCAGTCAGCATGTATAAGTTACATAGGTACTGATTAACACTTTTCTCTATAAATGTTTTCCTTACAGTTAGTCACAAAAGATTACAAAATACCAGTCACCAAAAGTTTATTTCTTATGCATAATCATTGAAACCAGAAATGTAACTTCATTCTGAATTTGAAACTAGGCATTATATTCTGATTTTCTTCATGGGAAGTGGCTTGCTTTGGTGCAGTAGAAACCAAAAGTTAGAAGCTTATGAAGAAGAACCAAAAAGATGCGCAATACACAACATGACCATTACAATGTCTGATAAATCGAATCTCATGTTTAAAATATAAAATAGCTAGAGTACCATAACACTGGCCTTATAAGGGACTGAGTCATATCTGAGGTAAACTTTTGACTTCTAAAAGTGTTCTGAAGTATCTAATCATATGAACTCACTTATTTAAACACAAAGAAAGTTCCAAATACACCTCAAGGGCCACAATTTCAGATCACACACATCTCTTTTCTATGCCCTGTGTATTCCATGGTTCAATGTCTAAAGGACAGATAAAATATCTGATGAACTCACACTTGCCAGGCAGTCACCATGCCACTGAGCTATATCTCCAGCCCTGATTAACTGTTTTGTTGACAATATATACTGTTCAAAGAGGACATGGGCAAAGATTCTTATTTCCACCCAACTTCTCTGGCCTTTTCCCATTAGTGTGCTGTACTGTCAACATGAAAATTCTGCCTTGGACCTAAGAAACCCTACCATGGAAAATGAATAGAGTTTTTCTTTCAAGCAACATCAACTATAAAGTAAGGAAGGGAAATTTAAAACATACCAGGATTCTACTTTTGGGAATTTTCACACATCGTATTTCATTAGTATAAAGATAGGTATTCAAGAAACCAACAAAAACAAATATATAACAGAAAATTGTTTAAGAAAAATAGCCCTGTATTTTCATAGTGCTTGATGTAGATCCATACTAAATTCCATTGAAAATAGTCACAAGAATACCTAGTGAAAAATATAAGTTATGGAACATACATGGTTAGTCAACCTTTCTAAAAATATTTTTATTCATATTTTCATACAAAATCTGAATAGAGACACATCAATATATAACAGAGGTGACTATCTCTGAGTGACTTTTGCCTTAGTACTTCTAATTTTTATATAATGAACTTGGTTTGTACACATAATAAAGATGTTGATTATAATAAAATGTGTATTTTCCAGCCTTTAGATACAATAAAATGATAGTAGGTCCATAAAGTTGTCAAATGGCCTCCTGGCCTTTCTAACTAATGCCTAAACTAGCATGTCTCTTGCTTTGGAAACTCTTTTTTCTACATTAAATATCAAATATATTGATGGAAACCCCTTGAAGTCTCACTGTTAGTATAAGTGAAATGTGCTCGCTTAATCATGGAGTTTGAATGATGTTTGCAATACAGATATGGAATGATTAGCTCCTTTTATTACACAACCTCACGCACTATATTTATTGTGAAGTTTTACCTTTTCCTTTTTCTCTCTTTTTCTTTCACCATTTTCTCTTCAACATAATCACCAGTACTTATCACCACTAATTTCTGCCTTCATGGGAAAATACAAAGACTTATATTCTTATATATATGTGTCTTTTGATATAATCAAGATGGGAACATAAATTGTTTCAGAAACAAAAAATCCTCTACAGATGTGTGCTTGTCTTCAAGCGAGATCACTCATTTATTTAATGTGCTAGGTTCCTAGGAGGGAAGCCCATTTAACAAGTCACAAAATAAAGCTTAGGAACATTTTCATCTAAATCACCCATTTGTTAGGTGACAAGACTAAGTAATCTCTCTTCTCCCCTCCCCTTGATCTTCTGAGTCCAAAACAATTTCTTTTTAGCACACAGAGATGATCAAACAAACATACTTCACAGCAAATCATCCAACATGACTGGTTAGAGCCATAGTGTGGGGTTGTGTGCACTAAGATTGCTACACCAATATATTTAGTTATGTTGATGATTCACTGTTGGTTTTAATTATAAAAGACAAGAGATCAAGAAGAGAGGCCATCTTCTACATCTTTTGGCCAGCCAAAAATGACCAAAATGTGGCATATTCAGTATTGTGTGCTCATTGGGACCAAAGCAGAGTTGTGTTTTCCAATAACAAAATCCATGGCACTTCTTTTTGCCTCCCTGTTAGGATTAGTTATCAGAATATTATAAGATTAAAACTAATAAATACTTCCGTCTTTATCATACACTATTATTCAAACACTCCTTAATAATTAGTGAAATTGTTTTGTCATAAAAGAAAAAAATACTCTGTAATTGCCTTATTTTAGGCTCTCCTTTCCCATTTCTCCCCTCCCACTTTCTCCTTCTCTTCACTAACCCTCCACCTACCTCCTTTTCTTATCTTTTCTTTTTCTGAAGACATTAAGTTGGTAGGCTAGAAAGGAAGCTAGTAGTGATGTTTATGAAAGCAGAGGAAGAGCTTTAATACTCAAAGACATCTTTACTTAAAAGCAAGTGGCCAATGTTACTGACCATAAGGAATCAAATGTGAAAATAGCAATCACTGTGCATATTGAATGTATGCTATGAGCTGAGTGCTTTAGGAAAGATCTTGAGGTGTCACTATCATTGTGCTTTACAGAGTAGGGTACCAAAGTAGCAAGAACCTCAAGTCAACCTGTTGAGAAATGGCAGAGTCAAAATTTTAGACAATTTGGTATTTCAAAATTCCACATTCTGTGAAGCCACACCGATAGACCTGTATGCCTACCAGCCTCAACATCAATTCTGACACTTTTTTTTATAGTGCCACCATTTAGTAAACAGCTTAGGCATTTGTTGAATAATATGCCACCTAAATATTTATCATTATATTTACATAGATGGCCAGTGGAAGTTTCTGATACACACAAAATTCCAAAAAGCATTACATTTTTGCTGCCATAAATATGAATCCTGTCTTTCTTTCCTGAAAGGTGTTGCGATGAAAACATTTTAAATTACTTATGGAATATAAAGCAATCTTCTACTTGGTTTTGATCCAATTCCAAACCAGAGGAATGCTTGTACTGGGGTTTGAAACAAAGTGCTGAAATGATATATGTCACTTGCTAGACTGTAAACCGCAGTCCCTCTTTTCCGATGACCTCAAGGCTTGACCAGAGAGTCCTTAGCTGCTTCTTCCGGTTACCTTTTCAAGCTGGCTGTCCTTAATATAGCTAATGCTCCCCAGATGTAGGAGCTGCTGGCCTCTTTAACCCTTGCTTGTCTCCCACATAGCACTGTTGCTTCTCAGAGACCCAAGAGGGAAAAGAAGTGCTTCTTACTGGAGAGAAAAGTACATTTTTCGAGTCCTTTCAGGGCATGGCAATGTCATGCTAAAAAAAATGCATCTTGTTATTTTAAATAGTTTATTTCTGAAAATATGAAAAAATATGAAAAAGAAATAATAGTATAATAAGCCCCACATATGCCATTATCTAGCTTCAACAAACTTATTTCATATATACTTTTACCCATGTACTCCTTCCCAAATATTTTAAATTTGTCCTTGGGTATCCTTCAGGGACCCCTGCAACTACAAATATCCACAGATGCTCAAGTGCCTTATATAAAATGGAATAGTACTTTCATGTAACCCATGTAATTCTTCCCATACACTTTAATCATCTCTAGATTACTTATAGTAACTAATACAATGTAAATGCTATGTGAATATTTGTCAATAGGGAAATAAGGCTGAGAAAAAACGTTATACATGTGCAATACGGATGTAGTTTTTTCCAAATATTTTTTTGATCTGCACTTAAATGAATCCATGGATACAGAAACTCCTCAACGGGTCAACTATATTTGATAAATAAATATTTCTGTGTATAACTCTACAAAGAAGAGTATTTCATTTTCACAGAGTCATAATACTATGCTTGTATCTTTAAAAATGAGTGATTCCTGAATATTATCAAATATTCAGTTAGAGTTCAAGTTTCCTACTATTATTTTTTTTCCAAATTGGATTAAATTCTCATCAGGATGCCACATGAAGGAGCAGGCTAAGGTTTGTTACATGTGTGGGGTTGGGGTTGCCTGAGAGAAAAAAAGGGGACCCATCTGTCAGAGGAACTGGGGTGCCCCACTCCCACCCTGGAACAGAGGGGCAGAGTAGCGGCCCTCTCTGGAGGGTCCCAGGGCTAATTGGGAGCCAGCCCTCCCTTCAAGGTAGATCATCAGAGGGGAAACCGAGGGGCAGCTCCCATGGTGGCGTGGTACCAGGTGGTGATTTCCTCAGTGGTACTGCTGATAGCTAGGGTAGCCTGGGGCTGGGGTGCCCTCCTTAGGGGGCAGCTGGCTTGGGTCCTCCAGGAATGGGGGTGCATTGTGGAACTGCTGGGCAGTGTAGCGAGTGAGGAGGATGCTGATGCCCTCAATGAGGGCCAGCAGGATGCCCCCCACCATGGCCAGTGGGTCATTGCAGGTGATAGGTTTCCAGGGGTCCTTGCCCTGCATCCACAGCAGGTCACAGTTGATGGTGAACAGCCCCCTGCTCCAAACACACACTGCAACACTACCCCCAATCTAGGATACTCAGATCCTCACAACATTAACACTGCCTCTCAACTAGTGTTGAATTCCAACCGGATCATCGTGGAAGCCCTTGATAGCCTGGAAGACCAGCCACTGATCATGCTCATCATGAAGGCTCCACTGGGGTCATCCACAATTCGCCATGGGCAAGGCTCTCGAGTGTATTCATTCCTCCATGGTGCCTCCTATTATTTTTTTAATGTCAGAATTTAAAAAAAAAGCAGTGTCCAAATAAAGTGTACATGGAATCCTTATTATATGTCCTTTATGGTTTTTTAAAATTTATTTTTCTCCCCTTGCCACCTATCATTTCCTCACAGCAGAAACTAAACCACTTATCCTGTAGGAATTTGCTGTTGCCCACCCATGGCATGGCTTAACATGTCTCTCTGTTTTAGGTGCTGCAAATTAATAGAATAATTGGCTCTAGGAGATTAATCAGATTCAGGTTTCTGAAGAGACCCTTTTATAGAACTACCATAGAACTACATCATTTTAGAAATTCTTACCAAACAGGATAACAAGGAAGCTGCCAAATACTGCTTACTAGCTTTATGTTAAAGATTCAAGAGCCAACTTTCTGAGATTCTTAAAGATGAGAATTTTTTTCCCTCCCTCAGCAGTGTTAGATTGTCTGGTTGTCAGCCTCCTATTTGATATTAGCAGTAAAAGATGCTCAGTAACTCTATCCTTACTTCATTTTGGGCTACAAAAGGGTAACATTCCAATTCTATCATTTTTTCATTAATCTGCTGAAATGTCATAATTAATTTTCATTAATTTGCTGAAAATCTTACTCTTATCTACTATTTGGTTACTTAGTTCTGTTGTCCTTGAAGTTTCAAAATAATTGGTTCACTGGTAGTTTCCACTGTCTGACCAATCTTTTCAAAGATCATGAAACCATAGATTTAATATTTGATGTGCCTCAGTCTTTTTGCAGTTTTCTTTTCTCTTCATTGAGTCTTCTATTTTCTCATCTTTCTTCAAAGATGAGAAAGGTTTTTCAACCTTGTTAGAAAGGAAATACCCGCAGAGAAGTTGTATACAAAATTCAGTTTCAATATGCATTATGAGAATGTCTGGACACTTAATCAGATTCTAGTTTTAAAAGGTATCTGTAATATAGAAAGAATGTTAAAATCATGCATATTATATTTACTATTGTATTTTATTTATAAAATAAAAGGTTGTGTTTTGGTTTAATTTTAAACTTCAATGACTTATATTAAATAAGTGACTGACTTTCTAAACCACACCACTGCTTTTATATCTTAACAAAGTATAATTTTAAAGTGAACTAATGAATTTACAGTGGTGACATCAATCGCTCGAAGTTATGGTATTTACAAGTGTAGACCATGAAATACAAAAAAGAAAAGCTAAGCTCTTTAACTGCAAGTATAAAAAACTTGATGAAAATTCATTAACAGGATTCATTAACTTTGGAGAGGATACTATTGTGATTATCATTCTTAATAGTGTCCTTCTTAAAATAGGTTGAGACAAAAACTATTTCAGTATGGTCACTTATTATTTTGACATGAGCTGGTTTCATTTTCTTTCTCCTCTACATTTCTTTTCCTCCTATCATCACATTGTGTTTTCTTGGGCATGGGTAAGTGTCTTGTGGTCTTTTGGTGAACATTCATCAGTTGGTAAATGGCTTATTACCATGCATCAGATGCCTCTGGAGAAACACTTCTATCACTTCACCAAGAATTTGAACCTGTATATAGTTCTTTGCCTGACAGATAAAGACAAAAGACATTGCAACATTGAGCATTTTATAAAAAGGGCTATAGACTGAATATCTATATAGCTCTTATAGTGAATATAATTAAACCTTGTTAATTATATACCCAGCTGTATTTTCATATGGTTATGTATTGAATAGGTATAATAACCTTAAGACAAACTAAAATAAAGTAACAGAATATTATCTGGAACTTGGATTGATAGCGCATCAAGAGAAAAATCCAAGAGCCTACTAATTAAACCTTGATTTGTAAATGGCAATTAAAATGTACAGACAATGACATTTAAAAATTTACAATGAAGTATAACAAATACACTATCTATCAGTCATCTATCTATCTATTTATCTATACCAGGAAATGAAGAGGTAGGCCCAAGCATGAAATACTTGTTAAATCAAGGCTGACCAAACTTAGGAGGTAAAAACTAAACTTATGTTTGGGTACCCAAAATACCTCACCTAAACATGTAATTGAATGAACTCATTTACCTAGAATGTATTCACATTGTATTGCACCAGTGATTTATTTTTAACTATTTGGTGCCTTGACACGAGAATACCTTATGTCATGATTCCCATAATCAAGCTCATTAACATATATATCAACTGACATTTATCTTTATGGATATTTGATAAAAATACTTAAGATCTCTTAGCAAATTTCAGCTACACAATATATTATTATTAGTTATAATTTCTAAGTTTTATGTTAGTTTTCTGGTTTTTATAACTGAAAGTTTATATCTTGACCAAGCATACCCATTGTCCCTTGTTCTCTAACCTCTGGTAATAACCATTCTCCAATCTGTTTCTTTAAATTCAACTATGTTGGGTTTCACACAGGAATGATATATCATGCAATACTTGTCTTTCTGTATCTATTTCACTTAGAATAATGTCCTGCACGGCATCTATGTTGTGATAAACTGCAGGATTTTCTTCTTTTTTTAAAAAAAAATGAATATTGCATTATATATATGTATATATGCACACATACACATGCTCACACATAGCTATGTACAAACATATTT
Organism: Cuniculus paca; assembly: GCA_004365215.1. NCBI lineage: Eukaryota > Metazoa > Chordata > Mammalia > Rodentia > Cuniculidae > Cuniculus > Cuniculus paca. The sequence continues at coordinate 14,984 of RJWT010010634.1, forward strand.
TTCATTGAAATTCTACTCATAACTTTCTTTCTTTATATTGGTATATGTTAGTGATGCATAATAATTATATTCATGTTGGGTAACTGTTAATATACATATCACATTAATCATTTTTCCTTCCAATTTCCTTCCCATCTCTCCCCATCTCCAGATTTCTTTCCTATTTCCACAAGTCTACCTCCCTGTTTCCTATCATCTCTTTTATTTTGCTCTTAATTTTGAGTTTCTCATATAATAGAAACTATGCAACATTTAATCTTCTGTGTCTGATATATTTCACTTGTATTCTCGAGTTGTATCTGTTTTCCTACAAATGATTCGAATTTATCCCCCTGAGTAGTATTGTATAGATAGTGTATGACATGATAGCAGATATCATGATATATAGATAGATAGATAGATAGATAGATAGATAGATAGATAGATATTGTTAGGGTATTCTGGCACAATAGAGAAACAGAAGGTACTAAAAGGAGAAATTTATTGGGGGCTGAGGATGTGGACAGGAGTGCCCAACTGCTGTGGTTGAGCTATTTCCTCTGCCAGGTATGGAGAAGGCGGGGGTTATATGACCCCTGACTGGAAGGAAACGGCACTTGGGGCGAGCACTGATGACGTGTAATAGACTGATGCAAATTGATGCACATAGGAGGAAGTTGTAATCAGGGCTGAAGAGGAGGGAGAGGGTAGTGGTCAGGCTAGACCACCGCCATAATGTCCAGTAATTTATATTAGGACAGAAATCTTTCAGTTATATATTCCTAAGTATAGTCTTGTTTCTTAAAGCAATTAGAAATATAGTTGGAATTTATACTTTTGTGATGAACTAGGAAGATAGCTCTAAGTAATTCCTTTCTGGCTTGGAAACAAAGGAAATTACACTAAATTCTTAGTGTAGTTAAACTTTAAAATTTACAGTGTTTAGATTTGACTGGACACTTCAAAGTATTTAGAAAGTGGCTGGTGATAACAAGTTGAATAGTGTTAGTGTGCTTAGTTTCCCATGACAGGAAGAAAAACATCCAGGTGGAATTTCCTAAGTGATTTGCACTTCAAGCAAATGATTATACATACAGTTATTCACTTGACTAGAATTAGTAGTTAACTTGCAATTTGATGAAATGGAGTGAAAAATATTTGAGGTTGGAATTTGCTTATTTCAATTTTTTTATGACTTGTAAAATCATTTTAAATGCCTAAATTGTATTTTAACAATGACACTCTTTTTTTCTTCATGCTAATTGGATTCACAGAGCCAGTGGCACTTAAGAGGTCTAATGAGTTAGGTTATAAGCAAAGGCTTACCACTGCTTGTGGTCAGACATCTGATTTTAATTATGGAGAGGTAGGTAAACATTGATGCTATGGTCACATAGAAGCTGGTATGCCTTTTCTAAGCTCATTAGACCTTGTAACTTGCCAGTTTACACAAACACATACACAAAAGAAGTCTGAACTGCAACCTAGTTTCTGAATTCTTTGTTTTTATATCCTACTGATAATCTTCTAGAGGGAAAAATACAGCTTCAAATGTAACAGTAGATTAAATAAGCAAAAATACAAAAAACAAGAATGGATTAGCTTTCAGTTGATGCTGTCTCGCACTCCCCCTCCAACTCCCACCCCAGAGTCTCACTGGAGCCATGTTACTCAGTTATTTATCCCTAAATCACGTGGTCCCATTCTCTGAAACTTCATATTTTCCCTAACTGCACTCTCACCCCAGCCAAAAAACAAAAGACCAAAAACAACATCTAAGACAGTTCCACAAAGGTTTTGTTCAACTTCCCTCACAGCCTATGTCTCATCAAATGAATTCCTTAGAAGTCAGATCATGATTAGACCTGCTAGTTTGCTGCAGACTCATTCTACTAATTTGACAAAAATCAGAATAACAAAGATAAAAGATTTAACACCTTTCATACCTTTTTCTTCCTTCTGCATCTTATGCTATAGTATTGAAAAAGACTTTTACTTTTATTCATTGCCTATGAAATACAACAATGAAAGTTGACTTTAATAAATTTAATTCATTTTGCAGTAGGCTCACTCTGTTATATTGAGGTGTTTTTTTCTGGTAACTTTCTCTTCAACCTCCATCAACTATAGTTTAAGCTTACATGTTTTAAAACTAAAAGTTTAGATCACTGTTTAGCTCTGTTTTCTATTCCTTCATAGTTTCTGTAGTCTCACTACCCAAAGATAAGCACTGCAGAAAGTTTCTGAACATGGTGTGATATTAATCACCTTCTCAAACTGAGGGAATAACCAGGAAATATTCCCCATGCCCCACTGCCTCTGAATAACCATATGCCCAACAGACCATCACCAAAGATACTCATGATTCTAGAGACAGGCAACCCTTAAAGAACCAGATTGTTTCTGATTTGCCTTGGTAGAACTTCTTAAAATAAACCTACCCTATGGGATTGTTAACACAGTTTTGTCTAAAATCAAAAAAGAACCAGTGAAAAGCAAACTCTTACTACAATGACTAGAATTAAAAGGAAGCAAGGTAAAATACTTGCAAATACAATATTATATGTGTTTATCTTCATACTTGCATCTGCTTCTTGGAGAATCTGTAAGAACATAGTATGTTCAAAATGATGAATTTTGCTATATGTAAATTATAGTTAAAAAGAAGAACTACAGATTTGGCATATAGTAACATCTTTATAAAGTACTAATTTTGATAACTGTCCTGAAGCAAATTTGAAAAGCCCGAAACACCACTCTCATGCTAGCATATTCTCATATCTAGGCAAGTAATTGGAACACAAAATTGTAATGTATATATAATGATTTTAATTTGACAGTTTTAGTCAAGTAATCGCTGAACAATTTCATTTCTGTATTTGAAGTAATTTTAAGCACTCTGGATAAGAGAAAGCTGAGTTAAAGATTTGCCATAAAGATTCAGTGAGTTGGTGAATTCAGTAAAGGTGTTAATAGTTTTAAAATAAATCACTTAAACAAAATTAATTCAAACATATTCAAGAAGTCTTTGTATTTCAATGGTTAACTAAAAAATTGTTCAACTCTTTAGTCTGTAGTTTATGCATTTTGCTTCTTTTCAAATTTCAAAAGTAATAAATTTGTCCTTTAATAAATGAAGTCATAAAATGTGACTGAAAAATATGCAAGACTAATACTCTAGCAGCCCAAATCCTATGACTCTACCCTACCTCAAGATCAGATCATGGAAATCTCATTGTAGATCTTTCCATACCTATATTTATTATTATTATTATTATTTTAAAATTGTCAGACAGCATCATATGTTTTCATTGCATACAGCATGATGTTTTGAAGTGCGTGTACATTGTGGAATGGTTAATTCTAGCTAATTGAAAAATACATTGTCTCAGATTTCTTTTGGTGAGAGTACATTAATATCTCCTCTGTATTTTTAAAAAATACTGTTTATTCTGATTAACTGTATTCACCTTGTTACACAATAGAGCTCTTGATCGACTTTTTTAGATACTACATATAAGTGAGATAACGCAGTCGTGGTCTTTCTATGTCTAGCTTGTTTCACGTAAATGATGTCTGCTGAATTCATCCAAGTTGTTATGAATATGAGGACTTCATTTTTTAAGACTGAATAATGTTCCATTTTTTGTATATTTGTTACAGGCAACTGAGTTAGATAGAAACTTTATAGGCAGTCAGACAGGGCTGGGCCCTCAAAGGAGCCAATGCAGAAGACCAGATACCTTGCAACTGTGGGGGAGACAGACACCTTTGCTGTGGGCCAGACCTCAAGAAAAAAGATAAAAGAAATTCACCCACATATTTCCTAAGGATAAACATCAGGGACTGATATTCTCTATCACCCTGAGAAAGCCAGGAGTCACTAATCAACCCCCTACGGGAAGAGTCCCTGCTCTGTAGGCATGCCCCCTTGCTACATGACTCACTTCCTCATTTGTCCCTGATTTAATCAATTTTACCCGAGCAATTAATCTTATTGGTTGGTCATAGTTCTGTCCCGCCTCATGCTCACCTTTGCGAGTTCCCATTTTTCCCTACCTTGAACCCACCTCACCTTGGGGTTGGTTTTATTCTACAAAATCCCTAGACAGGGTTGTCAGCAACCCACTCAGGGACCCCTTCTGTGTCTTTCTCAGAGAGAAGCTTTCTTTCTCTCAATAAATATATTCTGCTCTTAACCTCCATTGTTCCTAAAATTCATTCTTTGATTTCAGAGAACAAGAACTCATACCAGACATCTAGTAGCATTTCTTTCCCCTATATCATATTCTTTCCCCTATATCATATCACTGCATTTTCTTTGTCCAGTCATATATCAATGGACACTCAGCTGGTTTCTGTATCTTGACTATTGTGAGTATTGCTGCTATAAACATGAATTATAAATATCTTTTCAACATACTGATTTCATTTTCTCTGGCTCAATACCCACTAGTAAGACTTCCTGGATCATATAGTATCTCTGTTTTTAGTTTTTCGAAGAATTGCCATACTTTCTTCAATAATGGCTATATTAAGCTTACATTTCCACCACAATGTGCAAGAGTTCCCTTTCTCCACAGCTCACCAAAATTCATTATCTTTGTCTTTTTAATAATAACCATTCTATATGAGAGTAAAGTGATATCTCCTGTTGTTTTTATTCACATTACCCTGGTAATTAGGTCATTGGACATTTTTAATAAACCTGTTGGTCATTTACATAACTTATTTTGAAAAATGTCTGCTCTGTTCTATACAATTACTTGAGTTCTTTCTTTCTTTCTTTCTGTCTTTTTTTCTTTTTTTGGTACCAGGGATAGAACTCACAACCTTGCACTTGCCAGGCAGGCACTTACACCACTGAGCTAAATCTCCAGTCCCCTTGAGTTCTTTGTAAACTTTGGCTATCAATCCCTCTTGACAGATGTACAGTTTAGAAATATTTTCTGTACATGAAGAAAAATAAAATTTGAATCTTATTTCTTACCATCTACAAAATTCAACTCAAAATAGACTAAACATTTAGAAGAAGACTAAAACAGAATAAACACTTAGAACATTTCTGAAAGACCAGAAACTATGCAACAGCTAGGAGAAAAAGTAGGGCAAATGCTTTATCACATTGAATTGGGCAAAGATTGTTATAAGACCTCAAAACCATAGATAACAAAGATAATGATAAGCAAATTGGATTCTGTTAAACTAAAAAAAATCTCTGTACAACAAAAGAAATAACAGAGTGATGAGAAAATTTACAGCATAGGAGAAAAATATGTCCAAAAATTCATCTCTCAAATTTTCACTCATAAAAACACATTCAAGAATAGGTATACCTATATACAGATGTGGTTTATTTCTTTTACCCCAAAATAGAATCATAAGATACCCATAGTAATACTTTTTTCTATGTAACATATCATGATGACAGTCATTCGTTCTGGGATAAGATGGAATCTCACTGTTGTTTTAATTTGCACTTTGCAGATGACCAGTGATGTTGAACATTTTTCCATATATTTATTTGCCTTTTGTATTTCTTCATCTGAGAAGTGTGTATTCATCTCAGATGCCCATTTTTGGACTGAGTCTTTGAATTTGGGGGGATGTGATTTTTTTCAATTCTTACATGTTCTACACAGAAGTCTTTGCCTGAAGGACAGTTGGCTAAAAATTTTTCCCAATTCATGGGGTTTCTTTTCACACTGTTGGTGATTTCTTCTGATTCCAAAAACTGTTTTATAAGACGAGATCCCAGTTGTTGATTCTTTGAAGTATTTCCTGTGGAGTTTGGTTTTCTTCTTGAACTCTGTCTACCCCTGTCTTCAAGATTTCTACCTGTTTTCTCTTCCAGTAGATTTAGTGTTTCTGTTTAATATTTAGATCTTTGATCCATTCTGACTTTAGTGCATGGTGATAGACATGGGTCTAGTTTTAGTCTTCAGCACGTGGAAAGCCAGCTTTTCCACTACTGTTTGTTAAATAGTTTATCTTTCTTGCACTGAACAAGCTTGACCTCTTTGTCAAAGACAAGGTACCTGAATTTATTTGTACTTGTGTCTGTATCATCTTGTAATCTGTTCCATTGGTCCTAAAGTCTGTTTTTTTTTTTTTGCCAGTACCATGCTGATTTTATCACAGTAATTTTGTAGTATCATTTCAAGTCAGGCATTGTGATGCCAATGGCCTTGGCTTTGTTGCCTAGGATTGCCTTGCTATTCGAGGACTTTTCTGTATAAAAATGAATTTTAGGTATGATTTCTCTAGATCTGTGAGGTATGCAAATGGTATTTTGATTGGGATTGCATTAAATCTGTATAACAGTTTTGGGAGTCAGGCCATTTTCCCAATGTTTGTTCTTCCTATCCATGAGCGAGGATATCTTTCCATTTTCTGATATCCTCTTTGATTTCTTTTTTCTGAAAGCTGTAATTTTCAGTGTATAGATCTTTTATTTCCTTTGTTATATTGATTCCTAAGTACTTCATTTTTTTGGATGCTATTGTGAAGTGTGTGATTTTCCTAATTTCTCTCTCAGTGACTTTGTTGTTTGTGTATTGGAATATTATTGATCATTCAGTGTTGATTTTGTATCCAGCTATGCTACTCAATTTGGTTATTACTTTTAAAAGTCTTTTGGTGTAGTTGTTTGGGTCTTCTATGTAGAGTATCATGTCATCTGCAAAAGATACTTTAAACTTCTTCTTTTCCTATCCTTATTTCTTTTATTTGTTTCTCTTTTCCAAGTGCTCTGGTTAATGTTTGCAGAACTATATTGAATAGGAGTGATGATAACATCCTTGTCTTGTTTCTGATCAGAATAGAACCTTTCAGTTTTTGTCCATTTATTATGATGTTGGTTGTTGGTTTGTCATAGTTGGCTTTTATCAAATTGAGGTAAAAAATTCTATTCAGATTTTGTGTAGGGGTTTTATCCACAAATTAATGTTGAACTTTATGAAAAGCTTTTTCTACATCTATTGAGATGATCATGTGATTTTTGCCTTGGCTTTGTTGATGTGGTGTATTATATTTATTGATTTGCATATGTTGAACCATCCCTGCATTCCTGGAATGAATCCCACTTGGTCATGATGTAAAATCTTCTTGATGATTTTCTGCATTTTGACTGCTAGTATTTTACTGAGGATTTTTGCATCTATTTTCATTAGGGTGATTGTCCTGCTGTTCTCTTTTTCAGTTGGGTCTTTGTCTGGTTTGAGTATCAGAATAACACTTGCCTCCAGGAACAAGTTAGGGAGAATTGATTTTCTTTTGATTTTACTAAAGAGTTTGAGGAGTCTCAGCATTAAATCTCCTATGACTTTCTTGTAGAATTCAGCACTGAATTCATCAGGACCTGGGTTTTTCTTTGTTGGTGAGGTTTTTATTACATTTTCAATTTCATTAACTGATATTGAGTTATTTGGAATTTTATATATTTTTGATTCAGCTTTGGTAGTTTATACATTTCTAGGAATTCTTCATTTCTTCTGTGTTTTCCAACCTCTTGGAGTAAAGATTTTCAAAGTAGGTATTGATGATCTTCTGAATTTCCCCAGGATCTATAGTGATTTACCTCTTTTAATTCCTTCTTGCATGGAATTGAGTTTTTTTCTTTCTTTTTTTTTCGGCTAGGGGTTTATCAATTTTATTTAATCTTTCAAAGAACCAACTCTTTGCTTCATTAATTCTTTGTATTGTTTTCTTTGTCTCAATTGTGTTAATTCCTGGTCTGTTCTTTATGATTTCCTCCCATGTGTGGGCTTTGGATTTGACTTCTTCTCTTTCCAGAAGCTTGAGTTGTAGCATTGATTGTTTACTTGTGCTTATTCTGTTTTCCTGGGGTGAGAAGTCACCACTATAAATTTCCCCTTAAGACAGCTTTCATTGTGTCCCACAGATTCCAGTAAGTTGTAGTTGCATTTTCATTAAACTGTAGATATTAATTTATTCTTTGATTTCATGTGTGACCTGTTGGTTATTCAGGAGGTTGTTATTTAGTTTCCATATGTTTATGGACTTCTTGCAATTTGTTTTGCCATTAATTTCCAATTTCATCGCACTATGGTCAGATAATATTCATGGGATAATTTCAATTCCTTTGTGTTTACTTAAGTATGTTCTATGGGCTAGCATATGGTTTATTTTAGAGGACATATTGTGTATAGCTGTGAAGAATGTGTATTTTGATGTTGTCTGATGGAACATGCTACTGTAAACATCTACTAAATCCACTGGTTTACAGATTTGGTTTAGTTCTGTTATTTGCTAATTTTTTGTCTGGTTGATCTATTTCTTTGTGACAATGAGATATTAAATTCTCCTGCTGAAATTGTGTCTTTTTTATTTTTTGTGTTTATTAATATTTGTTTTATATAATTAGATGCTTACATAATTAGTGCATATACATTTATGATTGTTATCTCTTCCTCTTGAAGTTTTCCCCTAGCAAGTATGTAGTGACCTTGTTTATCTCTTTTGATCTTTCTTGGCTTGAATTTTTCTTTGTCTGCAAATACAATAGCTACCCTTGTTTTTTGTCTGAATTTACATTGCATGGAGTATTGTTTTCCATCCTCTGTCTTTTAGTCTATTAATTTTTTTTGAGTTAAATGTGTTTTTTTTATATGCAGCATATTGTTGGATCTTGTTTCTTGATCTACTCTGTCAGTCTGTTTCTTTTGATTGGTGAATTGAGGCTATTTACATTGATGGTTATAACTGATATGTATTGGCTTATATTTGTCATGCTATTTTCCTGCTGTTGGTTCTCTACTTTTTCTCTCTGTTTAATTGTTTGTCTTTCTTGGTGGTTTCTTTTTTTTGTTGTTGTTGTTGTTGGAACTGTGATCATTTTTGTCTCTGGCTAGCATATCTTTCAATACTCTTTGTTTTGTTGGGTTAGTGGTCATGAATTTCTTCAGTTGTTCTTTGTCTGCCTTGATTCTGATGGGCTTTACTTTATAGGTGATCTGTTTATTTTCTCTGATAGCTTTTAATAATCTGTTCTTGTGCTGAATTTCTGAGTTCTTGA
>RJWT010010635.1:0-24004 GCA_004365215.1 Cuniculus paca
TTCTTTTTCTATGCTTGGAAAGTTCTCAGCAATTATTTCTGTAAATAGGGTTGTGATGTCATTTGTCTTGACCCCTGCTTTTTCACTCACATTTTTAATTCTTAAGTTATACTTCTTTGAGATATCTAACAGCTGTTGAATTGTTACTTGTTGAGTCTTTGTTATTTTTAAGAGCTCTTTCCTTTCAGAATCACAAGCTGCAAACCTATCTTCAAGGTTTGAACATCTAGCTTCGGTTTCTGTCAGGTGATTTTGCCAGCTTTCAATGGCGTTTTTAATTTTCTGAATGTCCCTTTGAATCTGTTTCATGCATTCTAAATCTTTTATATTGTTTATTCATGGTTTCCCTCATTTTCCTATGCTCCTCTATTTTTTTATCTGTGTCTTCTTTAAAGATGCTGAGTATCTCTTTTATTATGTTTTTCATTTCTTCTTTTACCTGGGATAGAATTTCTGTTCTAATCTCTCTTACAGCTTCATGAAGTTGTTTCTTCACTTCAGTTGACATCCCTTCAGTCATTTCAGGTGTGCAATTCTCCATTCCCTCCATGTTTACCTCTTGTGGACTTGTGCTGCTTGGATTGGATGCCAGAGATTGCCCTCTCTCTCTTCATCTTGACATATTCCTGATTTATTCTACACACCTGAGTAGTGTGGTCCCAGGCACCCCGGCACTGGCCACAACTTCTCTGAAGCTAGACTGTTTGTCTTTTCTGGTCAGTGCTGGCTACGTATTTCTGACGTTGGGCATCTGTGTCTCTGCACTGAACTGGGTACCAAGCCACCTGGAGTTTGCACAGGAGCAGACCTGGTTAGCCCCTGCGAATCTAAGCTGTTTAGGAACCTATGCAATGTTGCCTGAGATGCCCACGGGAGTGGACCTTGGTCCAAATAGCTTCCACAGGTCCACCCACAATCTGGAGCTGTGGAATGACTGGCTTTTCTGGCCTCGGTCCAAGCAACTTCCGCAGGTCTGCCCACAACCTGGCACTGCTGGCAGAAGTGGTTAGCAGTCTTGGCCCTGGGTGTAACCTACCCAACTACAAGATGGCGCCCTGCCAATCACTCCCTCCCATGGTGGGGATGGAGTCCCAAGCACTCACCACCAGCCAGCGCAGATCTCCATGTCTGCCACTCTCCTTCACCTCTGTGCCTCTCCACTGAGACCCCTGGGGTCGACTGCAGCTGTGGCTGGGACTGCACCCATGACTGCTTGTCCCCCGGCTCAGCAGCTTTTCTGTCAGGGTGAATCTGGCTCCAGGCTAAGGTGCTGCCAGCCACCACATTCTTCTTCATTTAAATTCTTTTTATTCTCTTTGTTGGCTTCAATTCATGCTTTAGATTCTTCCTGGGTCCAGGGGACCCACTTCCTTCCTTCTTGTCCTCTCCATGATGTTGTATTCCAGCATCTGAATGGTTTCTCTCAGGGAGACTGTTTACTCTGCTGCTTACTGTTCCGCCATCTTTGATCTCCTCCTGGCCCTTTCTGTTGTTAGCTTTTTGTTAGTGTAACAAAAATTGTGATATAAATATGCAAAAGGGAAGTTTTATTTTGGCTCACAGTTTTGGTGGTTCCCATTCATTGTTGGGTGAGCTCATTAACTTTATTTCTCTGTGTGTGTGTTGGAGGGGTAGTACCTCATGGAGGAAGTATGTGGTGTAGCAGAAAAGTTCAATTCATAGTTTGGAAGTGAAGAAGAGAGGGGGAGTTATGGCTTTTATCCCACTATTCTCTTCAAGGGTATGGCCCCAATGACCAGAAGAACTCCAGCTTCTTGAAATTCCCATTATTTCCAAATAGTGTCACTCTGGGAATAAACTTTAACACACAAACCTTTAGGAATATTCAAGATTTAAGGTGTTTAAAGAGGGCAGCTTATCATTAGTTTTCTTATTGATCTAGAAGGACAGTATTGTATTAAGAACTCAACAGTGATCTATGTTGCTTGCGGGATGGGCATGAGGCAAGAGTAGATCAAATTAGGTGAGCCTATGGAGTATGATGGTGGATCCGTATAGCTCCCATACACCGGCTATCATACATTCACTGTGTTAGGACTAGATGTCCTTGTGTCTTTGATGAAGGTTGTGGGTTGTTTGGTATTGAAGTGGGATAAAATTTGGTGTCCATTCCCACCAGTTTTACATTAAACTACAAAGAAATATTTTCTTGTTGCTCAGGAGTTTAAACACTAAAATCTTTTCCACTTTAGGAATGCAGATTTTGTGTGAAAAGAGCCTGTGATCGAAGTGATCTTGTATTGACTAAGTGCTAAGATATACCTGGAGAATATTGGATGAGACTCTAGAAGCCAGATACTAGTGAAATAGCCTCCCACCTTCGTTCATTTTGAGTTTTGAAGTTAGAGAGTCTGGGTTTAAATTGAGTTTTATTCTGTTCTTGGGACTCAAGCGGGAAGAATTTAATATATAGTGTTATTTTGTCACCTAATTCCCATCTTATTAGAAACAATCACTGTATAAAGAGGAATAGAATGTTGTGGGAACAAAAAGCTTCTTTTTGTTCCTTTGGCTTTTAAGTTTAGTGTCAGACTGATCTTTTCATCCACCCAAGTAGAATTAGCTGGTAGAAAAAGTAGTCCCTAGGCTTGTCAACTGGAGAGCAATTATCACTAAATATGGCTAATACAAATATTATAAGTTCAACTGAAAGCTAGTTCCAGTGAGAGAATTGCTGAATGTCCTTGTTATGTCTTTTCTGCATCTTCAGAGAACTAGGAGCTGAAATTTTCATTTGTGTAAATGGGAAAGGACATAAAGTGTAACTTTGAATTTATATAACATCTTACTGCTGAATTTATATCCTGAGTATCACTAAGATTAAGAGACTAAATACATTCAGAAAGAAGGCAAAAGACATCTATTTGCATAAGTACTGTTTGATCAGGGATAGAATTTTCCTCTAGTGGAGGGTAAAGTGACCACTTCAGTAGTGAGTTCAGATCTGTGAGAGATTTGGTTTGATTCCTTTGTGACCAAGTCTATATTGGCTCTGAGCCTCAGGTATGGAATACTGTTGGATATCTGGGCTTCCTTTCCAATGTTAGTATCTCTCCCACTGGTTTAAATTATGTATTTAATTTTAGTTTCCAGGGTTCAGTATGCCTAATTATTGGAGAGCTACAGAATTTGACAAGTGAAATTTTTGCTTTTGTAATTTGTGCCACATCAAGTAATAATGTACATTTAATTTCCTCAAGTAAGATAATTATGCTAATAGAATTATTTGAATAAAAATTTGTACTTTGCATTGGATTATGTTCTCTACCTACTAATTTATATTAGTGCAAGTCAGTTAGGAATTTTTAATAAGCCACTTCAACACTGAGCTGGCAAGTCTGGGAATATCACACAGGCATCTAAACTTCCCTTAACAAACTAGAGAAAGGAAAGTCTCATATTACTCAACAACCAGGATTGCTATTAGATCAAATGTCACTGGGAATATAATTTAATTCTAATGTGTAAAACAGAGTATTTGAAAGCCCTGACTTTGATGACAGTGATAAACCAAATTGTGGAAGTAAAAGATCAAACACAACTTTATTTAATAATAGTCTTGGTTATAAAAACCAAATAAGTTTTGTGTAAGATTGTTTTGTGGCCAAGGTTGTGCGTCCTTTTAAATTGATTAAGAAAGAGATTTTTTAAAGTCACATTCAGTCTCTTGATAGGATACACACAGCCACATTACAGTAAGAGGTTCAGAGATGGTTAAGAGCCAAGTATTCTGGAGTCTACTGCTGCCATTTTTATTCATTTATTCTATAAGAAAACGTGCTGAATTTCATTAAGTTTCATAATAAAACTACCCATTTTAGAAAATACAAACTTTGAAGTCACTCTTAGTTGCATAGTGTACAATTAATGTGCTTCACTGGAAGGACAAGGCTAATCACTATTCATTGAAGCACACATGCTCCCTATGCAATGTTTCGATTAGATTTTATTGCTGTTAAATTATTGTGATTTATGTTTAAGTATCCATGCATACCTTTCTACTTGCATGAATGACAGAACAGAAAGTGGATACATTTTATCATTCTTTTTTTCTTGTTTTTCTGAATGCACTAAAATTCCATGATTTTGTGAATGTGTATAATATGTGCTTACTTTGGGATTGCTATGTGCCAGGTGTTTCTTACTTCTTGTATGGTGACATTATCAGATGGAGTCTTTGCCTAATGGAATTACTACACATGTCTCATCACAAATTTAAATGGCTCAGGTTTGAAAATACCTGTAATAAACTCTTAGAGCAATATGCAAACAATAGAAAACACAAATTATTGAAACTTTGTCATTAGTGCTGCACTTGAGGGTTGTGGTGAAGAGCATGAATTTGCTGTGTAAAATCAAAAAGACTAAGGTAAAAATCCTAAGACATGTAAGAATTTTATGTCTTTGTCAAGTCACTCCCATTCTCTAAATGTTAGTTTCATCATCTTATGATAGAGACAATTGTAATATCTACCTCATAAGGTGGTTGTTTGGATGAAAAAAATAAAAAATGTGCAAAGAGAATAGCAATGCCTAGCACATACTTGGTATTTAATTGTAGCAGCTATTAAAAAACAAGTTTCTGAATAATCCTAGTGACTCTGAAAGCACATTTAATACACAGTTCCATCATCATATTTTAAAAGAAATCATCTGCCTCAACTTAGTACAAATTTTAAAAATTAATAGGCAATATGTGGGAAAACTCAATTTATTGCAAGATTTTTTAAAGTTGTTTCACTATCTTGGTTTGTTTATTCTGTAAGTTTAGAAATATTTTAGAGTTCTTCAGAAGCAGAGAAGATGGTTGAAGATGATGAAAGTCTTAATTTTCTATAAATAGCAATGAAGTATAAAATCAAAATGGTGGTCAAACCACCTTATGTAAGAAGTGAGAAAACAGGCAGAAAGATGAAAGGGGATAGAAAGATAATTTTTATTAAACTTTTTAAATATTAGATTTTTAGAGCACTCATAGAATCAGAGTCAAATTAGGGAAAGGTATGGAGATTTTGCTTCCCCCACACATGCATCGTCAACCATCCAGGGTGGCACCTTTATTTCTATCAACTAGTAGTCACAGCGTATTACTCAAAGTCCATACTGCCTGTTAAAGTTTTCTTTTGATGTTGTATGTTCTAAGAGTTCCAAAGATTTTTTTCCAATGATCTTTCCATAATTTGAAAAATATAGAAGAAAAATATAATTTTCTTTAACAGTGTTTAGACTTTTGTTTAATGGCATGCCACTCATTTTATGATTTTTTTTAATTTTGAAAAAAAAAACACAACCAAACAAAACAAAAGAGTAGAGTCAATCACTACAAAACAATGAACATGGTCCATGACTTCTAAACAGGGTAAAAAGCAGTCGATAATGCATGCCACTCATTTTAAATCCACCAATAATTAACATGATAATGGCTGAGATAAAGCTGCACACATAACTGAATTTTCATGGCACTCTTATACCGCTTGATTGTGCTGTTACAATGTTTAACATCAGTCTCTCATTCATGGGTGTTCTTTATTCCCTCTGACATATCTCTGTTTAGAATTTTAATTCAGGGATGGGGATCTAGCTCAGTGGCCTAAGTGCCTGCCTGGCAAGCACAAGGTCATGAGTTCAATCCCCAGTGCCAAAAAAAAAAAAAAAGAATTTTAATTCAAAAATGTAGATAAAACTTAATGGTAGAACCAAGCCAAAATTTGAAATGTTTTATAATTTTAAACTCATGGTATCCATTTTCAAATCATGTGAAAAATTTTTTGTTTTGTTTTGTTGTGAAAAGAGTTTTGGTGCTTTTCAAGTCAGTGATGTTGACTTTTCATTCTTAAAATTCAGTATTTTTCAACATATTTAATATTTCAATTAATTAATATTTAAAATTTAATATTTTAATATTTTTCAAAAAATTTGCCTGAAAAATTTTGCCTCAGGCCCATGTGCCTGAGGATTTGTCTGTGTATAAATTACTTATAAAATTTATATCAAATTAATACTAAAGAAAAGTTCTTCCAATTGTCTGGGCCTTTGGGCTACAATGAAAACTTATTATATTCTAGCTTATGAGAAACTCCAGAATTTTTACTATAAACTTTTATCTAATAAGCTTACAGGAACAGTTGCCTACTCTTTGGAAAATTATGGGTATTCCATTAATTGTTCATTGTTTAAATCAGCCTGTCTGAGGTTATTCTGTCCTTGGAAGCTTAATTGTTCTTTTCTCTGTGTTCTTGTAATACTTTGTTCACATTATTATTGCAGCACAGAACATATTGTCATATAATTAACTGTTTAAATTGTCTACTTTTTTCACTATAGTTGGGATCCTCTGGAAGCAGAGATTTTTGTATTCTTTGTTGTTTTAGAGCAACATCTAACTCTAGTAAGGATCTAGACAATATTTGTTCCATAGTAGTATCATGTACTAATACATAATTCCTAAATTTGTGAAATTAAGTATTTCTTATGACTCACTGTAACTAAGGATGTGTGGTAAAAGGATATTACTTGTTATATTATGGAATGTGTACTGTTTGCAGTAATTTTATATCCTCATCTTGCAAATGAAGAAGTTTTTATTCAACATGGTTTAGAAAACTGTCTAGTTTCATAACTTTCCTAAAGAACTAGGAAATCAAATCATAACTTCGGTCCTCCAGCACCATAATTTCATGATACAGTCTCGTGGCCAAACATGAAGATTCAGGTCAGGATTAGAGAGAGAGTGGCAATTAAAAGAGAACCAGATACTTTCCAAGGCACAGGCCCATCACAACTTCAAAGAAATACATTTCTGATTATAGACAAGGCAGGATCAGAAACTATAGTGAATGTTTAATTTTCTTAAAAATTACAGTAAAAGCTACACTGTCACTAATTCCTCTAAAAAATATTCGCTCTTTATTTGCATACACTTAATCCCGTTGCTGTGTCACCTTCTGAAGAAATTCTGGATGTCTTGTTTCATTGCGCTGCTACGGCAACCTCAATGTCTTCAATTGTTTCAAAATATTTATTTTACTTGGTCATTTTAACTTTGAGGAGGAGCCAGAAGTCACACAGTGCCACTTCTGGTGAATGAGGTTGATGAGGACACACCGTACTATTTTTGTAAACCTGCCTTTTCATTGGATGACAGTAGGCAGCAGTATTCAGCATAGTTTTGACCACATCTGGAAAGATACTCACTAAAGAGGACTTTTAGTACAGCTTCAGAAAGTGATGAGAATGAAGGAATAAATGTGTTGGAAGCAAGGTAGAGTATTCTGAGAGCGATTGATGACAATGTGTCATTTACTCTAATACAGTACTTTGTTTAAAGTAAACGTTCACTGTGTGGTTTGTTCATATCTTGTATAATATAAGAAAAAGGAGTTTTCCATTTTGAGTCTGCATGACTCTTGGTCAGTTTGTGTAAACTTGAGTAACAGAACTATAAGAAAGAAAGGGAAGTGGTTGTAGTTTTGTCTAGTTCAAGAGAATAAACAGTAGGAGTTTGCTTAAAAAGTAGCATACATGTGTGTTCCCCAATGCCTAAATGAAGTAAAAATGGATAGGAAGTTTTTAGTTACTGGTTAACAAAACAAGTGAAAAATACTTTCAATTCATTCATTTCTAGTTTTAAAAAGTGTTGCTTATAGAATTTGGGTGAAATTGCCAGTAAATGTGTTAGCAAGGAAGGGATGCTCAGCGATGTTTTTTGTTTTGTTTTGTTTTTTTTGGCATGGTTGATTGTGGGTTTTGATTTGTTTTAGCTCAGAAAAGAGCCAAAAACTAAATGTAGTAGACAATGAGTTGGTGGAATTATACAGTGAAGTACAGTAATACTATAAATGGCTATGGGTGATTAAATGTATTCTATGGTACTATGATAAACTAAACACTGTACAAGCTTACTGAATTTGTAGCGTCAGCTTTCACTAAGTGCAATTCATTTTCTCAAATCTCTGAAATATTGTTTAGTACCCAATGCATGTGTGAATCATATCACTCGCATTCATTTAAAGTTGACTTGCATTCCAACCTTGTAATCTTCAATTGTACCTAAGGGGTTACTGTGTTTGGCCAAGCAAACAAAATATTTAGAATTCTTTTTAAAAAATTTACAGAATTCTTTATTTGAAAAAGCGTATTATCACCCACTACTGTTACTGTGACAGTAACTTAGTTTTTGGGCTTGGCTGTCTTATTTTATCTTTCATAGGAGATCTATGATGAGATCAATTCATGAACTTCCCTTGGGAGTTAATTCTGGTGTCCAATTGGTCAAAGTCTTAAAAAAAAAAAAAACTATTTTCCCCCAAATATAAGTCCAAAGAATCTTTTGTGTAGCTCTAGGACACTGATTTTTTTCCCTGGTATATTAAGAGATTGTGAAGAACTCCCTTACTTCATTTATATTTTTAAGTAGAAGTCACAGACTGTGATCAAGTGTCTCCTGATCATCTTTTTGTAGCCTCCTACAGAGATATGGTTCCCTTTCACTATTTCTCTACATTTTAACATTTAAATTATTTTGTCAATTCTGCTATCTTTTCCCCTTAGGCTTTTCTGCCCCCTTTCATAATCTTGCAGGAGCTTGATCTGTGCCACAATATCTCTTTTGATTGTCATGCAAGGACTAGGTGGCCCTTGCTATTCATCTGTCAGGAAGCTCCTTTGTCACTTAGTTCTTGTATTATGAGTCTACAGCTGTGTATTTTTCTTCCTCTGGAAAGGCTAGTGATATTTGGGAGATGGATTAAGTACATTCCAAATCTATTCTGAATTTTCTCTTTTCCTCAGGCTGAAATTCCACTTGTCTTGAGCAGGAAATAGAATTGATTTCACAATGGTAGCTAGTTCCTAGGGTCTTACCAGGACTAAGTTTGAATGCTTTATTAAAAGTTAATTGAAGAGATGGATGCTTAAAAAATAAGAAATTCTTTTGCCTTAGTTCTGTCTGTTTTGTATTATCACACATACTGATTTATTTTGAATTGTGGAACAGTTTATGAGTATGTAGTAAATGTCAAGCATTGAGTCAAGCATTACAAGAGCTAGAAATGTTACTAGAAAAGCTCCATCTTTAGTTTTTCTGAACTCTTATTCCAGAGCATTGTGACCACAGTAGAGATTTTGAGGCATCAAAGTGTAACGACCCACTCTACTGTCAGGGTCCTCTGGATGATACCTTTGTAGACATACAGAAGAGAGAAACTCACTTGAGATATCAGAAAAGTCTCATATATACTTTAAATAAAACAATTAGATACTGAAAATTTAATATTATGATATGACAAATATCCATTCAGAGTCCTTAGCCTGGGGAGCTCCTAAAAGGCACACTCAGTGATTGAAAACCCCTGTGCAGAAGGCCACAGCCTGCCAAGAATAGCCCATTTCTTATGACTTATCAGGTCACAGACAATTTTATTTTAGTCTAAAATAGCAAAACTCTGGTGGACTCAGAGCTTCCAGTATGTTGGGTTGGGACTTCTGGCTAATCTTCATCATGGCTTCACTCTTTTTCAGCTGGACCTTAGTTCTTGCTGTGTTCTTTTATAAGTGTTAATCCTAAAGGGACCCCCTAAGACATCTTAAACACTGCTCTCAATATGAGATTTATTTCCTGAAAAAACCCTCTGGTAACACAGTGGGTCAATGACAGAACAAGATACTTATTCCTTGGACTGTCCTTTAGTTTCTCAATGCATTTTGACTTTTATTGCTTTTTTAAAAGGTATTTTCACGCCAATCTGTCAAACAAAAGTTATACATCTTTTTTGCTCAATTTTCTGCAATTAGATTTTAATCTGATACAGCATATAGTTGACTTTTTGAACTTAGAGTTCATTCAAAGTGAATTAGTCTTCCCTATACCACAGATATCTTATTGAAAAGACTCTTAATGATCACCTTTTTTCTTTTTCTTTTTGGCAAACTATGCCGTATCCAGCTGGTTTTGGCGTGATAGATGGACTCTTACACAGTGGATCCAGAAAGTTGAGTTTCTCTTTGCCCATGTATGCAGTTAACTGCATGACGTAGAACAACTCACTTTCTCTCTGCTCTTTTTATCTCTGAAGATACTATATTTCATACCTGATCTTTTAGTTTTCTCGCAGTTCCCCAAAGATTTTACTCTTTATTTTTGGTTGGCCTGTAGGATTTCTTAGCATTCAGGTTTTTTGCTCCCCTTGGTCTATGAAGTAATTAATGGACTGTAAATAATTACTGAAACTCTCTAGCTAGTAGTCTTAAAAGAACCCTGTAGTGAATCTTTGTAGTGTGAATAATTACCTTTTATTTTATGTGTTTTGTAGATGTTGATTTGCCTGTTAGACTGTACTACTGATGATAGGAAAAACTGACACTTTGCAGTTGGGTAAAAGTAACTAAAAACTGTCATTTTTTGAAACTTAATTTCAAAAGTAAAATATGGCACCTCTTGTCACATTTAACATTTCTACATTCCTTACAAAGAAAACTTTTTAAGACATTTACTAGCTTTTGTGCCTAAAGCATTGTCTCAGTATATAAGAATCTTTAGAGTTTCTGAGTTTTATTCGAAGACAGTTGGTATGTCCTGCCCTGAAAATAGCTTCAGTATCCTTAATACCCTCTAAGAACACAGAGAGACACAGAGGTTTTATTTTTACTGCTTTAGGAATAATGTACACCATGCTTCATTTGTCCAAATGAAACCATGTAAAAATTATTTATTTTTCCAAGTTATATTGCAGGAAATATTTATTCTATCTGCTAATCTTGGCTCAAGATAAATGTCAAGTGAGATGACACATCGTTAAACACGAAGGTTTAACTAAAAAAGATTGAGGTGATAATGCACAAGGAGTGACTTTGAAGCAAACATGTTATACATGGAGGCCTATCCAAAAATTCAAAATTAATGTATAATTGTCAGAATGTCTTTTAATCATAGTAGAGAAAATATGTAAAATAAAGTTTGTGAATTTATAGGCCACCTATCTAGATGTGTACAACCTTGAACCTGTCCAACAATATCTCTAAAAACAAAGATGAATTTTCAAAATAACCCTAGAATTTACAGTTCATGATATGCTGATTTTAGAGTTTCTCCAAAAGTGTGAGGGGGAATCAAGAAGAACACAATTATTCACTGAACAACTGAAACTGGATAGATACCATTAGGAAACACCTCTTTTCCTAAAGCTTTTTAATAGTTTCTATACTTTCCCATTCTTCGGCTAATCCTCTGCAGATCTGAGTCCTTTTGTGCAACCCTAGCATGACATTTCATTTATATGTAATACAGATTGTAGCCCTATATTAGTCAAATGTTTTACTTCTCTCACCAACTCAACCTACTCTTTCTGTACTTCCCCACTCCAAATGCTGAAAAGGGCTTTATCTATTCCACCCCGGTCTGCTTACTAGATTGTTTCTTACTCCTGAATTGAGTAGGGAGAGAGGCAAAAAGCAACAGTAATGACACTGAAATCTTGTCAAAGGGACTATTATGATTTGTATTTAGATGTCCTCCCCAAAGTCTCATGTACTCTTAGGTGGGGCTTTGGGAGATGATGGGATAGGGGGAGTGATGCTCATCAGTGCATTCGTACACTGGTTGTAAGTTTATAGCTAACTGTGGTGTTGGGGGTGGGGGAGTCTGATCAGATGAAGTGATTACTGTGGGCCTGGCCTGGAAGGATCTACCTCCCTTTCCAGTCCACCCTCACATGATCTCTGCTTCCTGTATGCCATGGCCTAATCATCTCTGCTCCGCTGACAGAGGTCTACCAAGTCATCCAGCCTTGGAGCCAGCCAATTACATCTACACATTGTGAGCTAAAATAAACCTTTCCTCCTTTACTTTGCTGGTGTTGGGATTGTGTCCTGGCAAAGAGTAAAGTAACTAAGACAGGCATTACTTTGTGCAGTAGGTGCCCACGTGATAGCTGTCTTCTGAGTTGTTTTTTTTTTAATCTGTTTAGAAAGCTCCCTCATTTGGGATTCCCATGGTGCATACTGTGCATGCATGGTAGACTTTTTGACTGAGTTTCTATAAACATCCTCAGCACCTGTACTTTGACTGTGGGCCCTAATGAAACTTTTCCTTTTGGGATCTTCTTCACTCAGAGATCAGCTCCCTTAAGTGAGATTTCTGCAAGATGGTTTATAGCCTCCTGATGTCCACATTATCTAATTCTTTTATTAAAAAAAAACTGCATACTGTTGTTATAAAATGAAATATTTAGGATAATGTAAATTAATGTGTGTAAAATAGGCCCAGAATGATTTCAAATATATATATATGCATAAATAAGTAAAACATTTACATGAATATATTGAGAGTCTTTAGTTTTAAGCAGTAAGATTACAACTACTTTGTATCTTCTTCTTTTCAATTTCTCATATTTTGTATAATGAGTATATTTATTTCTCTGGTAAACAAGCAGGAATAAATGCCATCTTTCTTGAAAAGTAACATTTTAAAGAATTTTTAGAGTAAAAGAAACAAGACTATTTTAAGAGTTGACTATTATAGTAGCATCTGCTATAGGTAGCAGTAGCACCTGAAAGGAAAGGACTAGGTGCCAAAAACTTACTACAGAGGCAGTTTCCAAGGTGGCTGTGAGGAGTTAATCATGGCTTCCTAAAATTCACGTTTTTGTGGAGACTAAGAATATGCTGTTACTTGAAATGAAGGTCTCTGTACATGTGTTTAAGGAAAGAACCTTTAGATGACACCACCTTAGATTCAAACGAGCACCAAATTCACATCTGTTGTGTTTATTAATAAATGGAGAGATTTGGGACACAAGGAGGATACAGAGAGAAAGTCTTGTAAAGGGGACAGAGCCTGGAGTTATGAAATTCCAAGCCAGGGAACGTCAAGGATAATCCTTAGGTAACAAAGACTGAGAGAGGGGCAAGGAATGGATTTTCCTTCAGAGCTTCCACATGGACCCGATACTGTTGTCATGTGGATATGGAACTTATGTCCACCAGAACTTGGAGAAAATAAGTGTCTGCTGTTTTTCATTTACAAAGTCAAGGCTTGGTACATACTAGGTGTCTTTGTTGCTTTTTTTCATTGCTCAGACAAAATACCCAACACTAGAAATTAAGGGAGGAAAAGTTTATTTTACTTTATTTCAATTTGTGGGGATTTCAGCTCATAATCAGCTAGCTCCAAGGCAGGGTGGCATAGCAGAAGGGCACTGTACAAGAAAAACAGTTCATGGCATGGCTGGCAGGAGGCAACAAGCAGCAAACAAGAGCATCTGAAGCAGTTGCCCTTCTTCTCCCTTTTATCCCTTCCAAACTAGCTGCCTTTGAGTTGTTCTGGCCACACTTGGGTTGGGTCTTCCCATTTTCCACACCCAGAACTAAGCTAAACCAATCATTGGCCTAATTTAGTAATCATACACACTAAATTCTAGCATCACACACCCTAGATCCAACACCTCCTAAAAGCTCTGCCTCTGGCTGCATGACACTGTGGAGGATGTCTAGATACAGTCCATAACACTAGGGAATTACTCTACTACTGAGTTGTATCCCCTGCCTATCTGTGTTGTTTTAAATGTCCAAGTTTGTGGTACTTTGTCTCAAAAGTCTTAATGAGCTAATAGATTGTTAAGAATCAAGAACATCTCCATTAGATGATCAGTCTCTACTTTGGATTATCTTCACCATATTTAAGATATATTCATGTACGTGGGTGCTAACTCTACAAAATACGATGATAATGTAATTATGACTAAGTAAAAGGACTTTACAAACCAGATTTGCTTTATTATATTTGTGCTGGATACAGAGATAAATGAGAGAACCAGCTAATATTTGAAGATTTTTCACAGAAGCTATTTTGCTTTCTCTTGCTGTGTTCTCACTTGCTGCCTTGCAAATATTATGAGCAGAATGTGGGATTTTGTTTTGAACGTCTTATGGAAATTATGCATTTTTCTTCTTTTCTTGAATCCAAAATTGCAAATTATATTTCTTTCAAATGTTTACTAAGAATGTGATTTGGAGTCTATGGAAAATATTTAAATCAGGAAGATAGGTTTAAAAAGTACACTT
Source organism: Cuniculus paca (assembly GCA_004365215.1). Taxonomy (NCBI): domain Eukaryota; kingdom Metazoa; phylum Chordata; class Mammalia; order Rodentia; family Cuniculidae; genus Cuniculus; species Cuniculus paca. The sequence goes on from RJWT010010635.1 coordinate 14,080, forward strand.
ACCACAATACTTCCAATTGAAAAACAAAATTAATGGTAATTAATAACTGTAACTATAAAATTTTCAGTGTATTGCATGAAATAACAAAGCACAATAAGAGACATATATGATTTTGTGCATAAGCAAGTGCTGGTCTTCTAAGTCTAGAGCTTGGGAAGGGACTCAGAATGATACTTAGTATTCTAACCATATAAAGATGCACTATAAAGTGATCCAAAGACTATTTTGTGGCATAATTAGATATCTGCAGCTTTAAAAAAAGTTTATGATAAAAGGGGTGTGAAAAATCACAATACTGATATTGAGGATGTACTGCATAAATCTTGGTTTCTCTGTTTATTTGTTTTTCCCTATCATTACTCATTATTAACAGAACTGAAAATAGTAAAAAGGCAACTTAAATGTGTTAATTTTGTTTTAGATTAAGGAGACCTTAATAAGTTATTTGTTTTACTCCTTTCATTATTGTTGGTATTACTGCTACATTATCATACGTACTTATTTAAGCAAGGGTAAAATTATTTAAATTTGTACTTCACACCACATTTTATGCTAAAGAAGCTCTAAATAATTTCATAAGATTAGGGCTGGGAATTTAGCTCAGTGGCCTAAGTGCCTGCCTTGGAAGCACAGGGTCATGAATTCAATCCCCGGTGCCAAAAAAATTAGGTAAATTTTTTTTAAAAAGTCGAATAAAAATCCTTTAAAAGAGGAGCTCTTGAACTAGTGCTCATGATTCCCATTATGAAGCCCCTGAAAATTAATGTTCAGTTTGCTTGCATGTGCTTAATCTGAGAAGTGGTTTCTTAGCTTTCATCATGTACTCAGAGGAGTAGTGGGCCCAGTAGGAACCACTATTCATGAACAGAAAAAAAAAAATGATCACTGAACCAGTAACCCAGAATGGTTAGTCACACTCATGGAGTATTGAATTTACCTCTCAACTTTCTGGAAGCCAAAGTAAAACAAATACGTTCAATTATATACATAAAACTATATATAAAACTCTTATGCAGCAAAAAATGCATAGTTTTATTTGCATAGACTTTTTCAAATACTAAATTTCAAGAGAGTTCAATCATGTGGCTGGTTCTACAAGAAATATAACATAATTTAATATCCAAATATTTTTGACAGCAGGATTGCAAGAGATATGAACATTTTAAATTGATGCTTGTAGTGAAAGAGAATGAAATAAAAGCCAAAGAAAGACCTACAGCTTTACATCTTAAATGTGAAACTATAACTGTAGGGAAGGCAAAATAATAAAGACCAGATGTAGTAACACAGGAATCCAGCTTAGGCTTAGAGAAATGGAAATTTTACATATCTCTTAGATGGACTCTCTCAAATACCAAAAACAGCATGTGGTAAGTATCAGTCAGTACATTTTTTAATTCTTTGGCATTGGACTATAGTGAAATTGGTTCAAAAAGGATCATTTATTCAAAGGGTTAGATATTAAAAATGACAAAATTGCTTTCTCTTACAATTAGGAAAATAGTCAAAACTGGCATAGGTGGGCAATAGACATGCTACAAACAGAGTCAAACTTTTCTTAAAAATGAAGCTTTGTCTTAAACACTGAAACAATTTCATTCCAACTGTATTTGTTGGAATTAAATTCAAAGTTTACTAAACTACCTCACATCATTAAAATATAATCATTTTTAGACCATAGGATATTTACTTTTCACAGAACAAGATACTGATGGCCTCTCAGTGATATTTTTAGTAATTTTATTTACATTTCCCATTGAAATAATGCAAATATTTAGCAAAGCTGATGCAGATTTAGCAATTTTTTTGTTTTGTTTTTGACTTTTTGCTCATGGCAATTAGTTTATGTGGTTCATATTTAGTCTTCATTATAATAAATGTGTTTTTCAGCATGAAAATCTATCTTTTGCTCTCTTAATATCAGATACATCCAATAAACCAAAAAACTACATCAGCTATTACATTCATACACATATTTATTACTTGCTTCATTTCAAAAGAAATTAAGAGAACTTACAGAAGACTCTCCAGATAGTTTCAAATGGTGGAGGAAGAACCACTTCGGTGTTATTTCCTCTCAAACCAAAAAGTCACCCACTGAATACATTTGAATGCTATAAGCATTAAAAAAAAAAATCTTCCTGCATGTTTGGTTTATCTTCAAAACTTCTTATAGTTTCTTATTAAGATGATATATTATATTATTTTATATGTATGAATACATTAAATTCAAATAATACTTTGGACAGTAGTGGATGTATACACACACATATATATGCAAAGTGATATTGAGTATCCCATGTGTGAGCATAGTGAGAACACAGCATTGATAAGCCACACTAATCTTATGCCTTGCCATGTTAAAGATAGCATTAGGTGGAAAAAGATAACTTTTAAAATGCTAGTACATTGAAAATGTCATTAGTATTTTTAATTTTGCACCAATATAAACAGCATCTATTAAATGTTTCATCTTTTTATGTCAATTTGAGAAAATATATATTCAGATGTTCCTAGAATAATTACAAGAGTTGAAAGAAATAATGTGAAAATTTAAAAATATTTGCAAATGTTTATAATGCTCATTATGTGAAACATGAATAGACAGTCTTAAATATTTGAAATATATTTATCATGTAACATGCAAGCCTAAATATCATTTCATAAGAATGTCTAAATGTTTCAAAGAACACATAAAACAAAACTCAGAATACAGAGGATTATTTCTGAAACATTTGTGAAAATACAAACTAGAAAGCCTTTTCCATCTCTATTTGAAATAGGAATCCTGATGAATACTACATCCTGATGACTCCTAATATCTGTAAGTGGTGTTTGGAAAACAGTATTTGCGTCTCTCAGTTGGCAGCCATGAAAATAGCAGAAGTTTCAACTACTACTGTGTGTTCTTAATGACTTCACCCACTGGTTACCATGGCATCAGAACCTTGGTGTGCATATGTGCTTAGTTTCACAGATCACAGCAGTGAAATGAATGTGTCCTGCATGAACCCTGGCAGGGCAGAGGTTAAAATCCCATCCCAAGCAGCCATACGCCCCTGCTGATCTCCTAACAAGAATGAGTAGATCAGCAGGGACTCCCTGGTAGAGTGCTGATGAGCCTAATTGGCAACAGATGCTCTATTCCCTGGAAGTAAAGGATGAGAATAAGTAAAATAAGGAAATGGAGACAAAATGGAGATTCTCCAACCTTCGGGTTAGAGAAAACCCCAGAAGTTGCTGTTGAGGGACTAGACTGACAGTAAAAGGATGTTGTTACCCCATTCTTCTTATCTTTTGATATTTTAGACCAGACTCTCAATTCATTAGTTACAAATATGAGATAAATGGATTGGATAAATTTCAATATGCCTTCAGCTCTGACATTCTGTGTTCACTACTGATTTCGTTGGTGGTTCTTGAAATTGGCTATAAGCTTAACATTTCTATCTTAAATAATACCATTTTGTTTTTTGGTTGGTTTGTTTGGAAGAAATTGCATAAGTTTTTTTTTTTAATTTGCCTTTTGGAAGCAAAAAGACAAATACATGACTTAAAATTCTCTATTGCTAGCTATCTTCAGTAAGATCTCTCAGCTTCTACTACAGTAAAGTTGGCAAATAACAAACTTGCTAGAAAGTAGTGCTAGAAAGTAATAGAACATGTGAAAGTAATGTTCATCATGTTCTGTACTAAGGTATTACCTTAAACTTAATTCAAATGTAATAGAAATTTAAACATAAGTCTGAAAATATGGTATATGTATATATTATGCAAAGAATATTCCTTATTGAAGGGACTAAAATATAATCTCCTTAACTATGCAGTTACTTTATCTAGAGTGTTATGCTTTAATTTTGTTCATTCAACTCACATTTGAATCCACATTTGACAAAATTAAACCTTATGACTGAAGTTTGTTTGCACCGAATTACTTTCACATTTGATCTGATGACCGCAATCATTATGTCAATCACATGAAGTTTAAAAGACATAATTCTTATCACAAGAGCAATACAATCTGTTATGTTATGGAAGTTCACATGTATTTCGAAAATAATGCAATGAAAATGTAAAGATGGTATATGCTGAAATGTCTATATGTGGCACAAAATTCTGGATTCTGGGTACTGAGGCACAGAGAGGAGAGATATAACACAGGGAAATTTTGAGGGTATCAATCACTTTGTGGCTCATTTTTCTGGATAAAATTGTTTTTCAGATTCTTAATTTATAATTTCTAAGTGAATTTTCATCATTTTGTTCCTCTTTCTTCCCTTCCTTCCTACTCCTCCTTCTTCTCTTTCTCTTTCCTTCTCTTTGTCACTTTCCTTCTCTTCTTCCTTCTTTCTCTTTTTCTTTCTCTGCTTCTTTCCTAGGTTACTAGAGTTTCCTACTAGAGAAAGTGTGGAAGACTTTGACTGCTTCTTGTGTTCAGAACAATATAGTGACATCTTTAAATTATTGTTCCTTAGACTACATTACATATGTAGATGACTAGATGAGTTTTATATTTTTATCTATTATTTGGGTCACAGATTTTTGATTTAGAACAAAATAAAAAGAGTTTATATAGAAAGCAAAGGAAATGACTAAGAAACACTGTATTAGTATTTTTATACATAATTTTAGAATTTTATCTTTCTAATCATGCAGTAATTAATTGGGAATGTTTGAGACTAAAAACATTATGGCATTAAGTAACAATATATTTATTAACAGCATATTACTTTTGAACCCTTTTGAGAAAAAGTTGGCAAATCTATTTTGAAGAAATAGTGGTAGAAGACAAAACTGGCCAAAATTAGAAACTTGGCTTTTACCTCCATTGATTCTCTTAATTGGTCTGGGAAAAATTACCCAGAAAGAAAATAATTTCTTTAACTTAATGTTTTGAAGCTTCAAAAATGATACTTTTTCAGCAATTGGTCAACTATGACCTATCAAAATTCAGACAAGTTTTACGATGTCAAGGTAGCAACAAACACCTTCTGTAGTTGTCGGTGTGTAAATAAAATTAGTTTTATACAATCAAGAGTAAATTGTCACAATTGTGTGAAATAGAAAAAAGAGATTTCATGATTAAATGTGACCTATAATTTAACATTAAAGAAGTTAACGTTAAATAAATTAGAATCATAGATGGACCTTTTTTCCCATTTATAAATATGCTTTAGTTGAAATCTTAAGGTTGGAAATTAGCAAGAAAATGATTGCTTTTTATTAATCCAAACCATACGATCAGTTTTGTGGTGTTAAATGAAAACATTATTCTATCATTTCTAGTATACTACATTTAAAAAAATTTTTTTATTTTAAAGAGAATAAAACAAAACAAAACAGAACAAAGTTAAACACTTTTTTTAAACATGGAGATTTTAAGGTTGAAAAGACAGCTGCTCTGCATCTCTTATGAAGCATTATTGTGAATTCATTATACTAGATTATTATGAAATGACTGGGATGAAAGCAGCTCTCTAACTGGGATAAAAGCAACAATCTGGCTTGCTGAGAAGTTCCCTTTTCCTGTAATCATTCTATGGAGTTTAAACCATAGAGAAGGGCTAATGTCACATTCAAGTGCCCACTTAAGTACTCATGAGTGATGGCATTTGATGACTTCTAATGTTGACTATACCTCCATTTCTATATTTTTAAAGGGCTATATGAATTGTGTACTATTCACCTTTGCAATGTTTCCTTCTATACCCATTATCATCATGTGAATATTTATAAGAGTAAACAGTGTTCAATTTGGTAAAGTGACAACAGCTGGGAATAAGATTTTAAATGAATCTTGGAATTGAGCTAAGTACATGTCAGGATACAAAATACAGTTATATTTTATTACATGAGCTAAAGCGAAACATGATTTCGGCCTTTTCAGTGACTTTGTCTTTAAAACAGACTACCTTTTTGAACCTAAGAATATTCTAATATTTTTTAAAAACTTAAAATGTGTTCAATTATTACTTTCATAGAAATATTTAAAATATTTCTGCTTGTTATTTTCATGGAAATTGTCAGATATTTTTACTGGTTTACAATAATTGCACATGTATATGGGGTATAGTGTAGTAATTTCCTACACAGTAGTTTTTTGTAAAATACATCATAAATTTTGTGAGCTGTATTCATCCTACTGTATATTATTAGAACTCAGTCCATTTATATAACTTTATTTTGGTACTTACCATCCAATCCCTTTCTACTGTTCCTTTTCTCCACTCATTCTTGTTACTCTTCTAATTCTTTACTTGTAGGAAGCCAATTTTTAAGTTGCCACATATGAGTGAAACCTTATAATAATATGTTTTTCTGCTTATTTAGCATAATGGCCACCAAATTTATCCATATTGCCACAAATAACGAGATTTCATTCTTTTGGTGGCTTATTAATATTCCATTGATATTATCTTTGTTAATTTTCTTCATTCATTCATCCATAAATGAACATTCCAATTAATACATGTCTTAGCCACTGTGAAAAATGCCATCATAAACATGGTATATGTAGATATAAGTTTGACATAATTCATTTCCTTTGGATATCTATTCAGAATTGGAGTAGCTGGATCGTACTGTACTTCTGTTTCATTGTTGTGTAGGGGTTTATATGTTATTTTCCATAATGACTTTACTAATTTATACTTACACCCATGATGTGTAAGAGTTCTATATTTCTGCATTCCCATTAGCACTTGTAATTGTCATCTCCTAGTGATTTTGACTTGTGTTTCCCTGGTGATTAGTGATATTGAACTTTTTCCATATACCCATTTTCCAGTTAGGTATCTTCTTTTAATAAATATTTACTAAGATAATTTGTCTTTTTTGTTGTTGGGTGTTTTTAGTCCCTTGTACATTTTAGATTTTAATCTCTTGTCACATGCATAGTTTGCACATATTTTCTTCTATTCTGCAGGTTATCTCTTCACACTTTCTGTGCATAAGCTTCTTAGTTTGTTATAATCAAAATTATCTATTTTATCTTTTGCTGCCTGTCTTTTTTTTTTTTTTGAAAGAGGTCTTACCAAAACAAAATCATTACTTCTGAAGAGTTTCCCCTGATTTCTTCAATTAATTTTATAGAATCATGTCTTACATTTAAGTCTTTGACTCATTATGGGTTGATATTTGTATATGGTGATTGATAATGGTCTAGTTTCTCTTTTGTGCATATCCAGTTTTGCCAAAAACATTTATTAAAGTAACTGTGTATATTTATCAGCTTTCCATCTCTGGAACAAAACACACAGTTTTTTTTGACTTACATTTTCACAGGATTCAATCTGGTGAGCTAGCTTGAAGGCAGAAACATAACAGAAGGACATGATGGAAAAAAGCTACCCAATCCGTAGCAGTCAGGAAGTAGAGTAGGCAAGCAAAAGTCAGAGTACAAGATCAAAGACACACACCCAGTGACCCACAATCTCCACAACCTAACACACATTCAACTATGAGCTAATAAATGGACTAATTCACTGATGAATATAGTGTGTGTGTGGGGGGGAGATGAAATTAATTTTGATTGCCCCATCTCTGGACAGTGAGAAGTTTGAGAGGAATTTTAGATTTAAACCATAACACCCCATTCTTGGTTCCCAAAAGACTCATGTCCATTTCATTATGCAAAATGTCTTTATTCCATCACCAAGAACTGCCAGTCTTACAGTTTCAATATTACTCAAAAATCCGGTTCAAAGTCACTTCCATGACTCATGGAAAATTCTTAGAGTCCCTGTGGAAATTAAAACACATACAATGGCACAATGCAAATATTCTCTTTCCAAATGGAAGGAATAGAGGATTAGAAAATAAGCAGATCAAAGGAAGACCACAAGTAAGCCAGGCATAGTACTAAATCTTATATCTCTATGTCCAAAACCTGTGGTGGTGTGATATGAGCTCCAGAGGCCCTAGGCAGCCTTGTCCCTCTAGTCTTGCTGACTGTAGCCCACAAAGCTCTTCTTTTGGGCTAGCTCCACTCACAGCCTGCAGTTTTCCTCAGCAGACAGTCCATGAATTCTGTAGCTGCTGGACTAAATGTCATATAGGGGCCGGAGATATAGCTCAGTGGCACAGAGCCTACCTGTCAAGTGTGAGGTTCTGAGTTTGATTCCAGATATATATATATATACATTTTAAAAAGTGAAATGTTATGTAAATGTCTTTTAGGTCCATCTGATGTTGTGTGCTTTAATTCCAAAGTTTGTTGGTTGGTTGTGTTGTCTGAATGCTCTGAAAGTGGAGCTCTGAAGTTACTATTACTGTATGGAGGTTGATCTTGCTTTATATAAATGGATGCTCTTTTGTTTTTGAGGCTTTGAAGCCTATTTTTATTTCATCTGTTTAATTCTGTAGCTCTAAGATGTGCTTGTTCTTTTTATGATCTTTATCTCTGTGTTACATGTCTTATTCAGATCATGTATCATCTTTCCAATTTTATGGAATTGTCTCTGTATATCATGTATCTAATTGATTTTCTTTAAAATCACTATTTTTTAATCATTTTCAGCAATTTCTAGAGTCTTTTCTTTTTGGTATGTCACTAAAAAGGAACTGTGATCTTTTGGTCACAGTTCTTCTTCATATTTTGGTCACAGGTCTTACTTCTTCATATTTTGTTGTGTCTGTGTGTTCATGTTTGTGCAACTGATGTATCAGTTGCCTACACCAATTTTATGGGTAGTTATCTGGAGTTGGCCACCCTTTCAATACTCTGGACAAGGACAATAGACAAAAGTCATATGGTATATGGGAGTCCAGGAAGATCAGAGCTCTTGTAGCTAAGACCACTCCTCTGAATAGGCCAGTGTTTGTTGGATATATAACATATCATGGGGCATGCAGGGAAGTGTGGGGAATAGATGAGATGAAGAGGCACGAAAGTGAGCAACGCTTTGTGAAAATGGAACAAAGGCATTATAAGCAGTAATTTTGTTTTGATTCTCTAAAATCTGTTTTATCTCTAAGGTTGGCAGTTGTTGCCCTGGAATTCTGAGTAAGAGTCAGTGTCCTCAGTTGTGATACTATCTTGTCTTCAGAGATGTCACAGTGTCTCAGATTTCAGCAGTGACCAGTAGCATGGAGAGAGTTGTTTCTGCATGCCAGCCACTGGCTTGTCAGGCAAGTCACCTAGGCCTGGGATAGACTCATAAGTTACAATAAAAAGCCAATTGGTTAGTTCTAAAGCCTGCTCATTGCTGCGTCAGTATGGTCCCCATCAGTTGGTTTTCATACTAAAAGCCTTTCTTTTGAAGATATGTCCTTTTTGGTCTTTTGGGTAGCTGTGCTGGTTTTAATTTTATATCAGTCCATGTAATGTAGTATCTGTGCCATGTCTTCAGCTATAATCAGTTTCACTGATGCTGAAGATGTTTCAGTGGCTGAGGCTACAGAGACTTGTGGCATTTGTCTCCCAACTGGAATTCAGCTTCATTTGGTTGAGCAAATTTACCAACACCTCCAAGTGTATATATTTAACTTGGGGCATGAGGCTCCTCTAAGTTTCTGTGAATCACGTAAGGGGCAAGGATGCTTTCATAGACCTATGCAGAGAAAATGAAACCTGAATGGTAGCAGAAGTAGATTACCCTTGGCAGCTTCCAGGGCCATGTCGTGTAGGGGCAGCCACTTCAGTTAAGTCTAAACAACCAAACAACAGCATACACAGAAATGGAGGTGGGGCACCTATTGTTATCTAAAGGGATATTCAGGTGACTTCTTGGTACTTCTGAGGGTCAGCTTGCTCAAATGGTCTGTCTATGTGCTGCCTTGGCTGCAGATGTGAGGACAAAGCTACTGAACTATTTATGGGGTCCTCAGCTCACCAAGTTGTATGCTTATCAGGGACGTGAGGGAAGTTGGCAAGGGCCACATGACTAATTTGCATAGCTTCCTAGTCAAGCTACTGGAGATGACT